>OZ026624.1:45862831-45992831 GCA_964020975.1 Hermodice carunculata | reverse complement strand
GCCTAAATGTTTTCTTTTACCGGTTTTGCAAGCTTTATTGAAATAAAGTTGTTGTGTTATTCGGAACTATTTTTTTCCTAGTTTTGTGTTCCAGGAGTTGCCTTGACAACTGATGGCTGATGTAGTAGCCCCGCCTACTTGGCTCCTCCCACTAGTAAACAAAAAGGCGATTTTTTGTAAATTAACAAGCTAAAAACGATTTTAAATCAACTATCAATGATAATAGTTACTCTAATGTCAATAGAAATTGATGTTAAATGTAAAAATAAGAATTAAACTTCCTCTCTAGTATAATTACGGGCGCATGGTTGTAGTTTGTGTGACAGGCATTTCTTTGATGACGCGCTACCGCGCGTCATCAGAAATGCCTGTCACACAAACTGCAACCATGCGCCCGTAATTACACTAGAGAGGAAGTTTAATTCTTAATTGACCGCCACTGTGCTTATGAGGGCTATATATCATTTACACAAGTGTGTTCCATACTTTAGGCTACAGGTGAGGTTGGAGAGGGTTCACACCAGTGAATATTTTGGAGTCTGCAGTCAAAACACGATATCCAAAGATAATTTCAAAATCACAAGTTACAGGATGAATAATATAACAGTCACATGTGAACAAAAGGTCATGTGTTTACAGTATCTATGACAGAGCTTTATGGGACGACGAAAAAAATACGTTCGCAGAAGACATGTGACCTTCATCTTTATTTCAAGCTATTAGACGTAAATTTGTCACTCATGTGGTAAACTGCGGGTATATCATCCTAAGGAGAAATCAGATAAAATCGCATGAGTATAAGTTATTATGAAAGGAGTGAAATTTTTATCATTCAACCTCTTAAATCACATGCCTAAAAAGGTACGTCGCAATGGCCGTTTGTATTTGAAATAGAGTCCTGATTACCTTGAACTAAAACTGTTTGAACAATTTAACCCTCTTAGTGCCACATTTTGGACTGAGTCAACAGGTTTCCTCGACGCACTTTGGGTGCAATGAGCCCAGTATGCGCAAGCGCGCCAAAGAAAGCAGTTGACCTGGACTATTATATTCTTTGTACTCATAAGCCTGCTCCTACTCGAATGAAGTTCCTTTGGCAAGGAACATGAATCTAGCACCCTTATCATAATTCAGAACAGTTCGTGTTCTTCATTCCAAGAGACAAAATAGCGACATTTGTGGAGAGAGTAATCTCTGCTTGTTTTTAACTCCGAAAATTTGAATAAGCCTTATGTGTTTCTTGATCTAGGCTTTCATACGGCGACATCCCATTTTCGATTGGACTTATGTTGGCACTTCAATTGTCTCCTAACATTAACACAGAAACCACGCAAATGTCTATGCTAAGGTACTCATTTTGAGAAGTGTGCCAATTGTAGTCGCGACATGAATAGCAAACGTAACGTGAAGTTATGTGGCCACTGGTTGCGAGGCAAATTTCATGTAGATTACTTCACCGCCTCTCTTTAGAAAATAAAATCTCAAATGTATGCATCATAGTTTTTCAGTCTATGAGCTTCCAAACGTTCAAGATTGTCCTTGCCTTACTGTTAAATAAACACAGCGTTAAATGATGGTCGGGTTTTATGCCGTTTTCCTCTATGTTTTTCTCTGAAACAAATGAGAAAACTGTAAAAATGGTTTTGTTTGATTCCTAACAATATTTTCAAAAAAAAGTTTGTCATATTTTTTGTATCAAGTTTTCATGCTGGGAACTTTCGCCTATAATAGAAACAATGAGCTGCATGTTCACGCACAGCATGCAGTCCAGCTTTATCACTGATAAACAGCTAAGTGGAAAGGCATTTAATTAGTGACCCAGTTCCAGATATCAGTGGATGTTAATCATTTGCTTTGTCTACCATATGGGTATAGCAGGACTCCACTGTCTTTCTCAGCATAATAAGCATACTGTGCATACCAAAAAACAAATAAAAACTTAACCTGGAACCCCCCCCCCCCCCCCATTTACCCGACCTGGCCTTTCATCTACTACGGGCATGGAGCTACCCTTCTTCTAAAGCAGTGTTTCTATCATGTAGTTTTGGAAATATAGCTTTTTAAAGTTGAAAAAATACGACTTTCTCGTGTTTTTCTTTGACAAGGCATATTTTTCAACTTTGCAGGGCGATGTTTCATGAAGTAAACAAGATGTCCAAAACACATGGCAAATCTTTTTTGGATAATATTGTTAAAAACCAAACCAAACCCTTTATTACAGTTTTGCCATTTGTTTTGGAAGAAAATTAACACAAACAACATAAAACCCGATTATTCCATTACACCGTGTTTATTGAACAATTAGACATGGACAAGTGTTGATCTTTGCACCAATCTGTAGTTCAGGACCATGCCAACCCCAAAATGTATGCTTTTGCTACGATTGCATCAATAAGTAGTACCGTAGGGGACTGTACAGTTGGTTTCTTCAAAAATGGTCCCATGTATGTCAAGTCCGAGGAACGAGGAATACATCTTTTCTTCATTTACAGTACAGGATTGAATGTTATAAAAACATAGATTAGATCAACTTCAAAAATCATTCAGCGCATAAATTAATGGCTGATGAAACGTCAATATTCCAATAGTAAGAGTTTGGAATATATGGCCAAAGTTATTTGATTTCATTAAAATTGTTTTTGAAAAAGTTCAACAGGTGCAAACCATGTTGTTTTTGACAACAATTTCGTCTGATGTCCCCCAACATTTTTTTTGTTTGTTTTGCTTTCTTTTACATGTGTGTGTGTGTGTGTGTGTGTGTGCGCGCGCGCGCGCGCGCGCTTTAATTACTTTACATTGTTTAAATTGACCTTCTGCTTGATAGAAAAGCCCTAAACTTATGTTGGAAGCAACCACCATTCACCAACAGACGTCTGTTGTAACACTAGACTCCAAATTCTCATTTGTAACAATATTTCCCGGAACAATAGCACGCAAATACTGAAGTGTGATATTTTATTTACTTGACCACTGTATGCTAGGCCCAGGAGATCTGCAAGAAAGATACGCAGACGTATGTCTACGTTGACAAGCAACGTTTTATTTTGCCCAGTCTGGGTGGCGACACACTTCATGCTGGCGACAGATGCTCGGCGGCGGGCTATGCATTCTCGAGGCACGTCTAACACAAGCTGAAAGCTTCGAACGGCTACTTTGGATCTTTTCATGTCTCACTGGACGTAAGGACGACGGGCAACACAATACTGTTTTCTTATGATCTGTTGTGAACATAAAAGCATCAAATAACGTCCACACATGAGTAAAATACACTCGTTTCAACTTGTTCACAAAGGTGTTGACACTCTTTTTTATCCCGCTTGAAACAAAACTGCATAAAATGACTGCTCAGGTCTTTTTCGTCGAGTTCGGATCATGACTATCTGGCGTGTTATGCTTGTTGAATTTTGTTGAATATCTACATTAAAGGGTAGAGGAAAAAAAAGTTCCGTGCACAAAGTTACCGAGTCGCTGTTTGCTGGGTGTATAGATTTAATGAATGTGAGAATGCACTGTTGTTTAATGGCCGGGATACCGATGACAAAGGTGGATTTCGAGCAGATCTGCATATAGGAACAGCAATGTATAGTTTCATGTTTGGCGATGCCGATGAGTATAATGCGTCTGTATGTACACAAAGACGACCTTACTTTATGTATATTTTCATGTATAAGAGACTATAATAAGTTTCATACATTACGAATCACGTCTTCAGGTTTGTATGTAACGATTAAATAAGCAAGAATATACTCAATAAGGGTTACCACCAAAACAGAGAGACAGAGAGAGAGAGAGAGAGAGAGAGAGAGAGAGAGAGAGAGAGAGAGAGAGAGAGAGAGAGAAAGAGAAACGGCAATTGAGCATGATAAGCATAACATTTGATAGTATATTTTTAATTAAAAAGAACAGTTGCATTTGTTTTAGGAGATTGGCCTATATAAGCAGGTCTGAAGCGTTCTACAATATGCAATACATACCCATATGAATATGAATGCCCTTTTTTAACAAAACTTCCAAATTTACGATTTTTTAAACTTGCATATATCTTTGTAAGGAAAGAGTTAATGATAACGCAGTGATTTTATTTTCACACATGCATTGACATTTTAGTTCCGCTTTTGTGTGATTCTTCGATGACCAGATGAATAATTATTTAATTGGGTTGGGACCTGAGATGTAAGGGCTTGATTGGCTTACATATTGGTATCTGACAATATGATTGGTCAGCAGTTATCAATTTAATATTGCACAATTGTTATTGTGTCTTTTTGTCCAGAGCCACTTTCTAGTAGTCCTTATCTTATTCCGCAGTCGATCCGAATTCTTTACTCTCCATGCAGCTCACCTGTCACTGTCAAACATATGTACATATGGAAGTACTGTTATCCACATTCCACACGTTCTTCTTTATGATTTTGACATAGGCTGTATTAACCCAAATAAATCAGAGTCTTCAGCCGGTAACTACTCAGAACATGTTTCGGAGCCTGTACTCGTATATGTCTCCCTGAGTAGCGGCTTCTCGTCTAAGCTAAATATCCAGCAAAGGGAATCCACGTAAAAATGAATAAATGTGACCATGGCAAATAATGAATCAGCTTAATAAGTGAAGCTTTGCTTATAAATGCAGAGCTTCGTTATGGATGAAGAATACCAGTCAAACCAAACATAATTACTAAATGTGTAGCGTGCAAGTCCAGAGAAGAAGAATTGGCTTACTCCTGATCCATTATTTACCCTTTCTTGCTGGATAGCTTAGCTCATTCAAACCACCTGCCAGTGTATAATTGAAGTGCTAACAAACTGGCCCATTATATTCAGTCCCAGTGATTGTAAAATAAACAGTTGCAGCTAGACCACCTGTACAAACCAAGCGGAATCCCAACAAGTACTGAAACAATGGACATCCGGCATCATAAATGTAAAACCCCATGATGACACATACGCCTCACTTTGGAAGTCTCCAAACTATAAAGCTGTATGTCGCTGCTAACCCTGAGTCATTGTTTCAACATTATGGGTTAGATTTGTACAATTTGAGTAAACACTGTCAAATTTGAGTAATGTTTGACCTGGTGTGGTTGCTTCATGTTAAGGATGTTCAGACACAAATCACTTGTACACATTCCATCTGTATTGTCATTCCAAATTGGCAGTAAACTTCACATCACAAGGAATAGGGGTAGAACACTCAACAGTAAAGTTTATCTCGGTATGCAAATTAACAGTGATGCAGCTTTGGTATGCAGCTTAGGGCAACATACATACATTGAGTCGTACCATATGCGGGTTTTGAGCAGTAAATCACTACAAGTAGCTTCCTCTCTCTCTCTCTCTCTCTCTCTCTCTCTCTCTCTCTCTCTCTCTCTCTCAATTCTATTTAAAAAAGAATTGCAATTATTATCGCTAGGCCTTGAAAATCAGCGTTATTTTTGATTATCATATACATGTGCTCAGCATTCGTTTCGAAAGATTGACATTGCAGCATGTATGCCGTCCTAAGCTGCATAACTGTATCGATTGGTGGTCGATCTTTTGAGGTGGAATCTCGCATAAGGCGTATTTTGGTGTCGATGACCAACGTTCATAGCACCTTATTGATTATGTGTTGGTCTGTATGGTCATTTCAATCGAAAAGCATTTGTTAAAGTTTCCCCTTTGCCCGACGCTTGTTACATTTATATCACACTGTGTCATGTGCAGGTATTCGTTATATGAATGTTGAAAAATCACGTGTTGTTATATTGAATACAATTATGGTATTTGATGTGGCTAATCTACCTTCAAATAACAGGGTAAAAGCCATGTACCTTGTTGTTATTGTCTTCTTCTTCTTCTTCTTCTTCTTCTTCTTCTTCTTCTTCTTCTTCTTCTTCTTCTTCTTCTTCTTCTTCTTCTTCTTCTTCTACTTCTTCTTCTTCTTCTTCTTCTTCTTCTTCTTCTTCTTCTTTTGGTTCCTATTTCATTTAAATTATTTTGTGCATATATATTCGGCAAATAGACAGTGTTGTATTAAACCTATTCTCTTAATTATACAGCTGTTGTATGGAATGCAAGGTGGTCAATTACATAAGCAAAACGTCACGACCCGAATTTCAAGGTTTCTCCTCTCAAAAAGCACCAACTAACTACATGCAGCGAATGGCTTTCGCCACGAAGAACCACCAGTTCTAACTGACTGTTTGCAACAGATTGTACGCATTTATCCAACAAGTAATCGCAACTTGAGTGTCTGTAGATAGTACAGATGCAAAACCAAGTTGTTTGGGAAGCTTTGGGGAAAAGATCATGATGTCTTAAGCCTGTGTTGGCCACGGGAGCTGTGTACTTGAAAAGGGCCGGTTTTCCTTAAATGACGACAGATGGTGTATTATTTTGCTCTTAGATTGACCATGCTCGTTTGCATGTCCCAAGTGCCATATAAAATGACTTTCCATCAAATCCCTTCAGCACGGGACAAACTCGGCACTGGTCTTTTGACACACAGCGGGACATTTTTCATTTCAACAGTGAATTTCCATAGCATTTTCTTGTGGCTCAACTGTCAATCTAATATAACATTTTTTTTATGACATGGCAGTGTGACAGGATACGGCACTGACCTGTGCTGCGCATATGGTAATGTGAAAATAAACTTGTACTTTTAAGCAAAAATGTCCAAAATCAATATTCAAAAGTGCGAACATGTGTATATTTTCATCACACTGTGTATACAGTTTCTGCTGAAAAGATGAAACTTTAACTATATATTTTAAACTAACAACAGCAACCGTCAACTGTAGCCAGATATTGTAAAATGCGGATTTACATGCAGCGCCCTGTCCTTAGTAATCAAATACCACGTAGACCTCAGTGTTTGCCACGCGACGCATGTCTCCAGCATTTAGCCATAGTCCAACATCTGTGATGAGTAACACCCATATCATTAACCCTAATGGGACAGTGCAAATAGCAAGGAAGTAAAACGTAATTCAAAACGAGCAAGAATAACCTTGCCAGATACCATGTACCCAGCAAAATGCCTGACCATTGCATATTTAATCTTCTGTCCCATTCTATGCGGTTTTTCTCACCAGCAGTCTCTTAAGTTTGATTGTATTCTGACTGTTATTCAGCTGAATGCATTTGCCAAATATTCAAAGAGTGCTTAGTCATTCAATTTGTATATTAAGGTCACACAAAATATGTCAGTGTAATACACACGCTGTTGAAAGCCCAATGAATGAAGTAACTTTTAATTTATCTAGGTAGTTGTTTGATGTATGTATCAGCTCCGGTACCATTGCGGGCCCGTTGAGGTACACATACAAATAGGTCATCACGGATAGTTTTTGTTGTAAAAAAAGAAAATATTATCAGATACTCATACCATTAAAATCACAGTTCACTCGGCGACTGGAAGTTTCTAACATATCCGGCAGTTATAAAGATGAAATAATGCTTCACATTTGATGGGGTGCAAACCTGAATACAACATTAAAATAAATTCTACGGAAGACATCAGTTTCATGGAAATTGTAATTGATTGTTTGTGAGTCAGACGTGACTTTAAAGTTCATGAATATATATATATATATATATATATATATATATATATATATATATATATATATATATATATATATATATATATATATATATATATATAATCGAAGGATACGTTTGGCACGATTATGCATACCACACGTACACGCATGCACAAACACATGCACACACATACATACACACACATTTCAGGAAAATGTAAAAGTGCCTCAAAATTTCTCTCATTCTGTTCACATACCATGTACGAAACCAGGGTATGTGAGCAACCAGCTACTTACCTCTTTTTTAATTTTTTGTACTTTTCATTTCTTAATTCTGGCTTATAAAGTGTGATCCTAAATGCACCTTTTTTTGCAAAACAGACGGCGATATGTGACCTTTAAAACAATGAAAAATAGGTCTCCAGGTGAAATGAGATCATTTTATAGATGCGAAAAACACTTTCCTAGAGCGACCAATTTCAAGTGTCCCCTTTTTGTTGCAGAAATTACCTGTTTGACTAAAATAGGTTGGTCTGCAGATCTTATCAATAATGCTATGAGCAAAAACTTGAAAAAGATGCAAGCCAATAATGTCTCCAGTCATATTGATCCTAAGTTGTGCGTCACTTGGCGGCAGACCGTGACATGGATCTCATTACCCATAAATCTAAATTTTCTCTCATGAACACTCAAAAAGGGCAGAAATAGCTGGATGTGAGGGGCGGTTGTGTGGGCATTCGTATGGTATGATGGGTAGGTCCATACAAATTAAAACGCCTTGAGTCCATGTACGGTGTCGTCGGCACATACTTTAGTGTCAGCAAATCCGATATCGCCTGGAAAAAAATCATTAAATAATTAAGAAAAAAAAGTGTATGGTGTGACTTATAACGTCAAGTGATCAGAGTGTTACTAAAAGATACTTGCCTAAAAGTGTCCTAACAGGAGGTCTGAGCTCCAATCACATAAATTTCAAAAGAATCTGAATTCTTCAACTTGTTGAATCATTTATCTGCTTTTAAATGTATGTTGATAGTCCAGGTGACCTAGCTCAATATGATGTTGTCGGAGGTAGTGTCCAAATCTGGAAAGGTAAGAGAGAGCTTTGTGGTGTGTTTCTGGTATGGTTTGGTCACATAACGATAAAACTTGTCGCCCCCTTATTGAACAAAATATATGTATAGGTCAGACGAGGTAATGGTGGATGTAATAGAGCTTTTGATATGATACAAATTTCGGCAGATGTCATCGGTTACAAGATGGTTGACGATTTTTTTTTTTATATGACGATTGCACATAGTTGAAGAATTGCTTTTATCTTGGGTTAGTTCTGCCAAAAAGCCAAAATACCAAAGCAAAAACCTTTTCCACGTGAACCCGAAGGACAGCACGTTCGTGAAAGGTAACTTTGGATCTTTCAATTATCTGGCTGTACCCCGAAAAGAGTCAAAGTTACGCCGATGGACAGTCACACAGCAGGTTCACACTCATCTAGACTCATAAACTCTTTGCAAGACAGGCAAATACATTGTCTATGATCTCATTTCATTTAGCAAACTTAGACAAAAAAATCGACAATGCACTGAATGACACCTTCCAAGGATCAATATAAGGATTTGCAACTTTTGGAACAGAAACTACCTGGGCATCATTGACCTCCATAGAAATGCATTGAAGCTTCCAACCAACAACTCTGGCTGCCACTTTCCAGACAATGTACAAGCGTCAATGCTTTTTGCACTAACATGAAGATAGGGTATGGCTATAGGGTCCTTTTATGGTTAAAACATCAGCATCCTCCTACTTGACATAATGCCAGCAAACTGCAGGGTTAATTCGAGCGTATCAAATGTCCACGGTCCTTTGAAAATACCAATTCATCTATTTATGCTATCGAAGACTCGAGGTGTAGCTAAAGAGCATCGACTGCTCATAGTCTTTTTGAAAATACCCGTCCTTGGCTGTCCATGCGAGATTCCAATCTTATCTCAACAAATACGAGTGCCCATGGTCCTTCAGGTCGCCGGGTAAGTGGTCATGATAGTTGATCATTCTTTTTCACATTTGGCGACCCATTTCCCGCGCTTTTATGTTTTTGTTCCAGTGCTCTTGCTTTGTGTCCTTGGTTTTTACTTGCCTCTGGTGGGGCAATCATAATCATAAATTGTGATCCTTTAGTCGTGCGACATTCTTGCAACGAAAATTATGGTCACCAGTTAGTTTTTTCTCAGACCTCTATCATTGATCTTTCCTCCCGCAAAAAATAAACACCTATGTATGAATTGCTATGCTCCACATACCCTAAGTAGATGTTTTATGTCAAATGCATTCAGACGATTGACACGTTGCTATTATACTGCAGTAATCGCATTTCTATGGATGGTGTAATGCACCTAGTGTGTGAAGATAAAGGGACCAAGAGCATGCATTCTAATAACATGTATTTATTTCTGGTAATAAATATCCTCCTCAATGATAACTGTTCCAGCCAGGCAAAAGTAGTAATTATGATTGGTGACTATGGGAAAGAATTGAATTTTATATGACCATATCCCCATAACAGAATAACAATATCATCATGAATTTCCTATTAAGATGAATTATGATTACACTGCAATTGTGACCACCAAGAAATGCCACTTTTTTCTGAAATATTCACATGGAGAAAATAGTCACCACTCAATTTACACTGTACAGTGTGTGCTGTACATCCAGACAAGGGAACAGACTTTAGTGAAAATATAAGTGAATCAAGGCATGAACACTGTTAACCACCTGCAGAATTTCTACGATTCTCCCCAGACCACTCAGAGTAATAAAGTGACTATCCTCGATATGTCTTTGCACACCCACACATAACCCCCCCCCCGCCCCAACCCACTGGAACATCTTAGGACAGCCGACCAAACTGATGCTGTAGCACACCAGAGTCAAACTTCAGCAAACGGCACGATTCCAGACTTCGTGTGCTGCATTCTCATATACATGGACATAATTGTGTGAGATAGAGCAGAGAAGAACGGCAATGGGGCTTTAGTGTTTTCCCAGCAGAATGCAAGGGAAGACACTTGCCCGACAGACGAAGGACTGATGTCCTGTAAAAGCACCTCATATATTTGCATTAGAGAGTGTGGGCAAGGTCACATGCCTATCCTGTACAACCGACGCCTTCAAAACCAATTTAATGTTATAGGTTAGGATGATTAATAGCAAGTCTTGATAATGTTAGCACGTAAATAAGTCCTATTTTTTCCTACCTGAGTTTAGCTTAAAGGAACGTCTAATCCACGGCAGGAAAAATATACCAGCTTTGGCAGCAACCTTTTAATTTCTTTGTCCCTGCTGTACACTTTAGCACGACCATGCATCATGCATACGTGAGGCAGATGTACTCTAAAATGTACATTTATGGATCAATCGAGTAAAAATCATGTGATGTATTCACCTGTTCCATTAGCATTAGATTGTAACTTTAAAAAAATCATTTTTAATACTCTGTCAAACTACTAGGCAACGTGCCTTTTTTTAGTCTTCCCCTTATTTTCACGCTTGATGATGCTGCGATTTTTTTCTTCTCCATGTGTGTGTGTGATGTGATATATGGCAACTGCTTGGTTACCTTTTGGTTCAATACTAAGACACATCACTTGTTGCAAATCATCGACCTGTGCGTACGTAAGATTTGATGAATCACACTTTGGCTTTATACTTTTGTAAGACTATACATGAGACAGCATCACTGTGGCATTAGTTCAAACAAACTTTACTCATAACTAATATAGAAGTGGTGTAGGCATGTCCTTGATAAGTCCTGCCTGCATAGAAAGAAGACTGCACATGTCTGAATGTAGCCTACATAAGAAAAATTGGTAATGTGGATAATATGTTAGCATAGTCTGGGCTCATAGTAACTCTTTTGCGTACACGTCATTAATTTTCTGTTTTTATGATTTAATATATCTAACACATTCAGTTAGTTATTGAGAAATTATTTACATGTATGTGTTGAACAGTTTGTAGAGTTCAAAATCTGTGAAGACCAACGAGGTGGAAGTCCATGCTCGAATGCCCACACTACATTCGACACAAATTCAAAAACTACACTTGGCAAAAAAGCTATGTACAATGAAGTCTCAGTGAATCTTCCTTTCCCTGATAAGGAACACTTGATAATTGCTTTAGTGCACATTATCTGCGTAATGTGGGCAAAAAATTGGCTAAACTTAGTTATGAAAGCATGGATATCCAGGTCTGGGTTCGGATCTGTCTGTTAGTTGTCCAGATGTCATGCAACGGCTAGTTGAAGTGTACATGGCAAGGACAATAGGTCAGATTAAAGAAGGGGACACTTGCAGGTAGGTTGCACAGGCCCCCATGTGAAGCACAAAACCATCAAAAGTTACTCCAAAATTTTGTTAGCCAATGATGTTCGGAATCTGCCAGGATGGGATGGTGAAAGGTGACCCACAGGCAACAAGACCACTTTGTCTTTGGTGGGGTCATGAAGATGTAGGGTTCGCACTTACCTCCAGCAACAGTTGCAATTGACCAATTGCCATTGGGGCATATATCAACCTACACGTTATACAACAGATATCACTTCCTGCCGGTTTGAGGTCAAGGGCTATATTGAAGAACCAGATGCTAATCACTGGTCACAAAGTAGCCACATAGCCGGTGACCTATGTCTTGTGCAATGAAGCATAGCTTCCTTTTTTTCTGGCTTTTTGTTACAAATGAAATCTCAGGTTTACACAGAACATATGAAAGTCAAAATGTCAAAATATGTGTTTTCTGGATTTGGATTGTTCTAAGTGGAGACTTTTTAAATCTAGTTTAGATGGACACCACGACATAAAACAAGAGATATGGTTGACACATCAATTGATACTTTCCATGGTGTTTTCAAGTTGCTGGTGATATGTGAAGATTCCAATTTGACATTGTTATTCTGTACATGATATATATTCAGTAGATGATCAAAACGTGTATTCTTTTATAATATCCATTGATAAGAAAAACGTATTTTAGAATATATACGCGGTCATTTATTTGCCTTTACATTGGTAAAAGCACTACCATGTCTAGCTTAAATTTTACTAAAATAAAAATATGGTTTAATTAAATGAGATCTATTAACCCATCCTACCCTCAATTGAGTTTCTCTATTTTTTCTTGACATTTTATAGTCAGCTCAAGATTCTAAGAAATTCTTTTAACCTATTAAAGATGTGAAGACAGACAAACAAACACACAGAGACGGTGCGGCTCAAAATTAGATGCATGATCGTATCTTTTCATCTTCATTTGCAGGTGAACATTCAGCTCACATTTTTCACGACAGATTTCACACATGGCCAACACCACAGGCAAGATCTACGACGGGTGGTCACCATACGCGACCAGTTTCACTGAAGTAACTACATCAGTCATCTCCCTCACGACCAACGATTCAGACAGAAATGGGTACGGATATTCAATCGCAATCGGAAATGGAACAAAAATTTACCAACAAGAAAGGAGTGGGTACGAACAATTCGACCAGATAAGCAAAGCTTTAGATTCTGTTGTCACACCAGTAATATGTGCCTTGGGATGTCTAGGAAATGTGCTTAATCTCTTTGTTTTGACACGAATAAGAGTGAGAAAATTGGAGGGTTCAAAGGAAAGTGGTGCTCATTTGGGACTTATCGTCCTGGCAGCGTCGGACATGTTGGTGTGTGCCACCGTTATACCACGTGGGTTTCTCCACGCATCTCATTCGGTGTTTGAACAAAGGAATTTTTGGATCTATTATCAGGCCTATGGGACAGGAGTTGTTACAACCTTCATTTTGACCAGCACGTGGTTGACTGTTACCATGGCAACGATGAGATATATTAGCATATGTCACCCATTTTGCGCGCGTGGATTTGACAGTTACAGATGTGCAAAAATAAGCTATGCACTTGTGTTTTCTTTATGCACTCTCATAAACTTGCCGTCATTCTGGCAATTCAAGATCAGCAAGTTTTTTATACGTGAAAAGGTACATTATTTTATTAACCTGGGTTTCTTTGACAACAATCAGCCACAAGGGTTGGCATTTCAGTGGATAAAAACTTTCCTGGGAATCTTTATACCAGCTGTAATGCTCACTTATTGCAATTTTTCCTTGATTAGGACTCTCAGAGAATCTTACCAGATGAGAAGACAGTATCATGTACAGGAAAATTCCTCTCGTGTGAGCAACCGCATCACGTTGACACTTGTGATTATCGTTATGATGTTCGTTATTCTCGTGTTCCCGTCGGAACTCATGGATTTTTTTAGCGACCTCATCAAAATGGACACGGGGAAAACAGAGATGTTTCTTTTGTGTCGTTCAGTAGCAAACGCATTACAAGTGATTAATTTTGCATTTAATTTTATTCTCTATTGTATGATAAATGTCCAATTCAGAAATATCCTGAAAGGACTTTTGTCGTGTGAGCGTGGGTGCCCAACTCGTAGTAACAAACGACGCCCAAGAACAATTATGTGGAATTTGTCTCGCACGGCAACCACAAGCCTCTCCAGCCATCGGCGGGATTCTCAAACTATTCAAATGCCTGTTCGATACTCGTCAGTTGTGTACCATAAAAACTAACGTTCAGTTTCTTGCAATTGAGCTACATTTCTCACTTGTTAGAAGGAACGACAAAATTATCTACATGCATGTTAAACAGTCAATCATGTTGATCGAGATAAACAAGCGACGTCCATAGTGAACACTTAGCGACAGAAGCCACTAAGCATCAGTGCCATCTGCATGCCGCTTTTGTTGACACTCTCATTTATACACTGGTTGTGTCCATATTTCACCAGTACATAGAGAGAAAATGCCTGATCAGTATGTTTTACAGGCAAATGTGAGGGTACTGTTTTCTGCCCATGACTTGGCTTATATTTTTAAAAGTCTACATTTGTGATAAGGAAGCCATATTTGGTAATATTTAGGCGCACAGCTGTTTCATAGGTGCGGTATATTGCGCGGAAATGAACGGAACAGCAAAGCGCAGCACATTACAGGGAAACGTGATCATTGATGCTTTGCGTTTTATGCTTGAGCTTGTTATTTTAAACGCTAATGAGCAACGGGCAGTGAAACTGTAAAAATAAAATGCCTCATGTTTTCACAATGAAAAACAACTACATATGTGGTTCAACTATCGAGATTTTATGGAGATGTATGGTAACTGTAGCCTGAGAATAACGTTATT
Organism: Hermodice carunculata; assembly: GCA_964020975.1. Classification (NCBI taxonomy): domain Eukaryota; kingdom Metazoa; phylum Annelida; class Polychaeta; order Eunicida; family Amphinomidae; genus Hermodice; species Hermodice carunculata. The sequence goes on along the minus strand of OZ026624.1, from coordinate 45,978,067 downwards.
TTGCATGTAAATTTAAACAGCCTTATGCAATGTTTTTGTAGTGAAATGTTACAATGTGATTGTGTCTGTGGATGCATACAATAATATCCATGTTGATAGTCACATATTTGTGATGTGTACAAGATAAATTGTATCAGTGTACAAGTGTAAATATATGGCGTACTTTTTGCTATATTGTCCTCGTACAAGAGTGTTCGTTGTCAAAACAACACAGCAAATACAGCGAAAAGATAATTGGGGGGATTGAATATGCTCAGAGCTCAATTATGAAAGATTAATGAAGCTGTCTTTGATTTTGGACATGGCGGGGGTACATTTATCAAATAATTAAATGGCTGACATCACGTATGGGACTTGTTTGTGGCGTTTGGCTATCATCAACTCTGTTCCATTTGAAAGTGACTCAACAAAGTGCAGATATTCTAAAAGCACATATATCGAATTCTAAGAGAAAAACAATTAAATAACCCTATGTGGCAAGAAAAAAGAAACTGAACTAATTTTAAGAACTGCTTTGCATGTAACATTATGTCACAGTGATTCAAAAATGTTAAAAGAATCCACGTTTAAACAAACACCTAATAAATATAAAGCAGCGAATACAACTTAATAGGCCTTCCAAACGCAACACACCCAAAACCGATATCACCCCATACTCGTTGTAAGCCATTGTGAGTTGGAACCTAAAATCATGTGCCCAAACTCACGTGTATTTATAAATACAGTCGATCTGTCACAAGGGGTATGAGGATAAAACCTGATAACATTCCGGCATTTATGCTACACGGTGAGTTCACGTAAGGTTGGCATCAACGAAATCTTTCAGCAAAAATAACTTGTGATACAAAACAAACACAGGATTACCGTGTCATAAAGCAAAGACATATGAAGAAGTAGAACGCAAAGGAAGGCACTGTAGTCCAAAGGCAAGTGTCAGACATCAAAGGTATTAGCATTCATCATATTCAGGTGCCAGTCAAATGCAGCAGGAGCAACTTAAGCGTGTTTGTACAAACAACTAGACTGAGTATAGTGGATTGCCTTTAGTTTTCATGGAATAGTTTTCCTCCGCGACATTAAGAAACAAAAAAAAAAAAAAAAAAAAAAAACTGGGGAAATGCACAAATATTGTAAGTGCCCGTACTTTACACACATGCGTGTGTTTGCATCGACTGTGAAACTTTAAACTGATATAAAACACACAGGTGTTTTACAGAGAAAAAAAAATGCATTTGAAAAGATCAAAGACGGCACTGTTTGCATAGTACTTATTGTCAATCAGGATAGTACAAATAATTTCTAATAAATAGTGTCACTGGTATGCTTGGAATAATAGTAGAGAATCACCCCAAAAATCCAGAGCTAATATTAGATTTACGATGTTGCAAAATGATGCACATCATAATTCACCTATGTTGTATTATGTTTAATGAGCCTTATAAGTGTATTTGCGACGATAAATACTTTTAACTGTATAGTTTTTCATTCGATGGTTTCATGCATAAAGCCGGGACGACGTGGGATATCATGGAACTTGCAGCGTGGTATAAAAGTTATCTTACTAGTATTTTTTCTTCGGAATCTACACATATGTACAATAAAAGACTCATTATAAGTTGGGTTGTGTTGTGTATTTATTTGGTCACGGGCAGCGCAAACTGAAAGACATAATGGTGATTTTGTGCTCTGACTCCCTCTGTAGTCTAGAGGCTGCCACTTTCATCATAAAATGTCATAAACCCAAACAATTGTACATCAACAATAATAAGAATATAAACAATGGGTATGAAGCACCGACAAGATATGCAGTTAATTTAGCTCCAAATCGCCTTGTATATCACAATTAACTTTTCCCGCCTGCATATTTCCCAACACCACTTGCCCCTGCCCCACACAATGCAATTTTACCAGGTTATCGTGCATATCTGAGATACGAAGAGATGGCCACTGACTATATTGACCGACCGTTCCGGCGAGGGTATCTGCCATGTGATTTCAACCAATTTTGTCTCTAGCGTGAAGAGTTTCACGAAGCTGTGGAGCTCCACACAAGGTTACCAATTTTTGTCATTCCCAAGTGATTTGTTTACCCTGTCGTGTCCTGACAAATCTCCTGTTTTATTCTGGAAAGTCTTGACATGTAACAGCAAAAATAGATGATTGCAGTATATTACTGAATGGGCATTGTGGGTGTCAATTCCTCGCCCTTGAAATGGCGCAAGGTTGTACAGGACTTCATGGGAATAGTTGTAAATACATTGTAGCAGGTGATAAGTGTTACGACTACGACTGTACACAATACGACTGGTCGTGTAGAGATATATCTTTCCTCTCCTCTTTGGATTCTTAAATTGCATATATCTACTCGTATTTAGGCTAAATATGCGCTAGAAATAAAATGGGTTTCTATTAGGGAATCGACGAAATGAAGCCTTCATATGCTTCATACTTCCAAAACATTTGTATTTGTGGCACAAATCTGTTTGCTCAATAGGAACAATTTGAAGGGGGGGGGGGCGTAAATGGCAACGCAAAAACGACTTTCAGGTTTCGTGGGCGAGAACGATTATTCGGGAGACAAGGCGCTTTGATTGAACGAAATATAGAAATATTTCTTTCATTTTATCCCGAGTTGCTCCATTTGATACCGTACAAGAATTTAATGTTTTAGATACCTGCGGAAAAAATGCACAAATCGATGTATAGTATAACGTGGAAAGGATTCATGACTGCATCTGTTATTGGATAGTGTAATTTTTAGTTGGAAATTTTCGTTACAGTAATAATGGTGCAAGAGAGACTTAGAGTTTATTTGACCACAGATGTAAATTGTTTTCGGAGAAAAGCGTGGTTTGCCAGAAGAAACCTGCCAGCAAAACTTCCTTGGTATCTGCCCACTTGACGTAAGGACTAGCTTGTATTTCAATTGTAGTTTTTTCAGGTTTTGTCTCAGTAATTGAATGTACACATTTGACGCATTACCAAAGACGCTCTTGGGAGGTATCCTCGTGCGTGGGCAGCTCGCGTTCCTGCTATATCGTGTCGAATTGTCTAGTATCTTGTATAAGATTATGCACTAAAGTGGTTTGTCTGCACAACCATCACCAAATAAAACCATACATGTAAGCCCCCAACCATAATGCTAAATGCAAAGAATGTAGCAATTATGTTTTCATCAGCAAATAAGAAATTCGGCCATCACGATCGTCGTATGGGGGGGGGGGGAGAATAATATTGTGACTAGGCGGCCACCTCCTGTTCAGTTTGAAATAGTATATTGGATACCATTGTCCTTCCTTGCCTGTTAATTTTTCATATGGGCCATAATGCAGTCAGATAATCTTCCTCTTTCCAGGTTTTCGAAAATTGGTTTCATTTATTTCCCTTTCGCCTGAGCCTTCCTCATTGTGTTAAAAAGAAAAAACAAATCGTGTCTGCTTTCCATTACATTTTTGAATTAAAGTTGTGTTGCCAGCGTACACACTCTTGCTTGTTTGCTTTCTTCTTTCCTCCTCTGTTCTTTTGTTTCCTTGGAACTCTTCTGTTGACGCCTGTAGCATGTGCTGGTAACACAAACTCTCACTGATATATGTAAATGTTGTTGTAGTAACGCGCGATTCAGTTTTGTCGACGTATACAAAATCATCCGAAGCGTGTGTGTGTGTGTGTGTGTGTGTGTGTGTGCTTATTATGGGGAAATGGTCAAATTCTTTGGTGTATGTTAACGGTAATGAAAGCAACAACTTGTACAAAGTCCAGTATGCAATTAGCGGACACTCTTCACATAATTGTTGCTCTCACCGCCAGCCTTTTTTAACCTTCCTTTGGGGATTTAGAAATTGCCCATTACTTCCCATGAATTATAAATATTCATAATCCCAAGCCAATGTGTGGGTGTTGCCGCAATGATATTCATACTCAATCAAATTATTTCGAATTTTAAAAGTGCTAGAGAGTATAACTCTCTGAAGTTGATGCAGCCGTAGATGAAGCCACAGTCGCAAGTTCTGCCCGAGATTTATTGATTTATATATGCATCCTTTCAGTGAAGTGGACTTTAGTAGACTGTTAAATAATAATCGGAGGAAGAAACAGTGCTCACAGTACAGACGTCATCAAGTAAATGAACAAAGTACAGGCCGCAAAAGGAAGCCATGGAATAATAACTCTATTTAGGCAGGCAACAATAATGTGTCTGTTGAAGTTCCAACTTCCAATCTGCGGAAATTCTGCGGTTTACAGTGGGCAAGTACAACTGATGTGCAGTGACAACAGATAAACAACGTTGAAGTAATTCCGCTAAGATCCTCTTTCGCGAGTTAGCTTGTCCAATTTCAACTGGTCTTTTTCTCACAGTACTTAGGTGTTAAACCTGTACAGATGGAATATAAGATACCCATGGAAGAGATACGTGTTTATAGTTTGTATACTCATTCTCCTCCACCTGGTTACAGGAAACTACCTGTGGCTGGATCTGATGACGACACGACAACTTGAAACTTTGGAATATCCCATAATCGTTTACCTCAATGCAAACAATCTAAGTATCTGTGACCGTGACAATTAGTTGAAGATCAGTAGTGGCCAGTCATATTTACATCCTTATGAATGGCTTCCATAATACTTGCTATAAGAGTCGAATTATACTAATCTTGAAATATCTTCCCGGTGAGTTTCATAAATGTACCGTGCGACCCGAAGAATATGTAACGGTGACTTAAGGCAGTCCCAACATTATAAATCGACCAAGGTGTTTCCTAACGGATGGTTGTAAATGTACCTTTAAGGCAACACGCTGAAAGGGGGCGGTGAGGAGTCTTTATTCAGAGGTGAAGGTGAATTACCTAGAGGGAATTTCAACAATTGTAACTCACTGCAGATCACATGACTTAAACATTGCCGTAACTATATTGTGACACGCCTGCATCAGTGACAAACGTAAATAAACATGGCACATCGGTTCGGTGTTGAAAGTAGTCCTGGGGCATGTTTTTGGCAATGAATACCCAATTAAACCTAGAATAAACGAAATACTGCGTGTCTGGAAGTCATTTAATATGGATCTGTAACGAGGGACCTACGGTCATTAGTGATTGTGCCAACCAACAATGATCCCTCGTCAGAGAAAAAATAAACAAACAAACAAACAAACAAACAGTAACTTACTCTCAGCCATGTAAGATTCTCTGTTTTCAACATGACGCGTTTCTCTTCTGTGTAAAAGCAAGGACAATGTCTAACTCTTAATAGCTCTGCCAGGTAATTATTTTCCCATGAGTTTGTGACTTTACACACAGAATTGGCTTTAATAATGTGTGTCAATGGATTATTATTGTGTAGGTAAGCGCCACTCCAAGTAGGCATTTCTCCGTTTAATTTTCATATGGACAGTAGGGATGAGAGCCTCAACTAGCGGATGTGATGAGACCACGATAGGGCGTGCATATTAGTAAACCAGTTGCTCTATACACGACGTAAAATGTTTCTACTTCGGTCGGAATTCAGAACATTTCAAACACAAGTTCTACCATGCACTGGCCTCATAATAGTTTCAGCGAATTTTGTCAGAACACTTTGACCAATGTTACCATGTTGTGTGTGTGTTAGGGCAGTTATATCGAAGTAGATTTTTGTAGCCCCGAATCTAATTATATGACAAACTATGTGCAACAAACCATCCCGTTTCACGAAATGATCCTTTTCGTGGTTACATATTGTTGGTACCACGAAATATGTAAGTTTAGGAAGTTAGGAAGTGTCGTGCACAAATCCGCGCATTTACAAGCACACCGTTATACTGGCGAGTAATGAAACAGAGCATGCAGGCACCTGTCTCCGGGCTGTCGGCAGCTTTGGTCGAACACAATCCCGGGCGGGCTTGTCGTTGTTCTCGGAGGATACTCTCTTGCAACACATGTTACTTACTTCCCGTAACTTAGACATATCAGAAGAAGGATGACACAGCGCAGTGGCATGTAGAACATTGGGCTCACCTGAAAAAAACCTCATGTATTAAGATGCTGACATTTACTTCTTTGAGCCTAGGCATATGGAATTTCATATACATATATTTATATATATAACTTGAAAACAATTGGTCAATCAGAGCAACCCACTTCAAACCTATGGATCAATCACAGTAAATGGCTAACAGCGAAGCGTACGGGGTGTGTGTTAAAATAACAGAGGGCTATATATCTCCATGGAACTTAAAACGAATTGGCCATTCAGAGCAATTCACTTCCCTGGGGCCTTATAGGATATATATATCCTCCCATGGGTAGATCAGTATCCGATCCTGTAGAGGTCCCCTTCGAGGCGTATCCTCCGTCGACCCTTGGGGTCTCGACAGGTTACGGGCTCTCTAGCCACATATATATATATATATATATATATATATATATATATATATATATATAGAGAGAGAGAGAGAGAGAGAGAGAGAGAGAGAGAGAGATATTTGGATATATATAGTTCCAGTTTAACCCCACCTTATCAATTTCGTTGTTTATGTGCATTGAATTTGTAAAACACACAGTAAGTCTCCAGATAAACAGCTTTCAGAAAAGAAATTAAACATTACAAACTCAATGGATAAGTCATCGCGACATTTATTGTAAAAATGTTACTCTTACGTTGCTGCTTGACTTGACCAAGAAGTATATCACCATGCAGAGGGTAACAATAACGGATTAAATTAGAGCATTTCGGGCAAAAAACAATCTGCTCGTCATCTATAAATATAAACGAAATAGCCTTCTGCCAATAAGTCATACGTAGGTTTGTCCCTCTTTATACCGTGCTATCCCTAACTTATTGGTATCGCTTAATCTCGCGCTGTTCTCCGCGGTTGCGACTACGTTTGGATGCTGGTACAGGCGGTTTTGGTTTTCCACGTAAAGCTGGCGCATGATGAGGGGCGGGGGTGTAATCATACCTATCAGTCTTTATTTTCTATTTAAATTTAATGTATATAAAGAGAAAACATGACAAAAATTCAATTCTTTAATGTAAGTTTTATGAAATCCCTGACTTATCGAAACCTGACTATCCGCTATCTATGCATCCAATGGTTGTCATGTCGTCTGCAAAATGGGGCCAAAGGTTCAGCCATGTACTGAATTTGATTGCGGGGTAGGGGGGCCGGTTGTTATTTTGTTCATCTGAATGTCGTCAATATGGAAATGAAATCCTTGCTCATACATTGAGTCAGATGAGTCTGCTCATTTCTGCAAAACCTTTGCCTGCGCATTAACTTGTTGTGGAGTCTATTCATTCAAAAGGAAGTAAAATGAGGCCATAAACAAATGAAAATACCTATTCAAATAATTTAATCGTAGCAATGATACTACTACTACTACTACTACTACTACTACTACTACTACTACTACTACTACTAATCTTTGTCTAGAATTAAGTTATTCACTTTATTGGTGCAATAAAAGTGATGACAATAAAACTGAGAGGTAAACAATAATAATTTCTTAAATATATCAATATATAACAACAATAACAACATTCTATAGTTTAGTATTAGTAGTTTTATTTTTTACTTGTCATGCAGATCTACACAAAGTGTCAGTCAATATGAACAATATGTAAAAGAGTCTTTGCTTAAAAGTGAAAAGCCTGGTTACCAAACAAAGATTCAGTGTACACAAAGCTGCTTTGGTGTGCAATGTTCTGGAACAAACATTAACGGATAGAGATAAGGGAAAAGTTAATTTGGATGAAAAAACTGGAAAAGAACACTGTTCACCCTGCACAAGAGTCTGAACTTGCAGACCATGTCAAATATATGGCATCCTTAGGTTTTGGCTACTCCAGAGCAGAATTGCAACAGTTGGCAGGAGAGACTTGGCAAGTGTCATAGAGACACCTCCAGGAAACTAAGGTGTTCAGTGACAACTGGTTGGATGGTTTGCTCAAACGTTGGCCTATCATAAGCACACTGAAGCCACGTCCTCTTGAAATGGCACAGCCAAAGCAGTGCAGCCAGATGTTGTACCAAATTATTATAGTCAACTACAGAGGGTTCTGAGCAAATACAATCTAATTGACAAACCAGAGCACATATACAATATTAGATGAAACTGGCATAAACACCTTACACACACCAGCTGAGATTCTAACACAAAAGGGAACCCGCGTCCAAGGGATAACATCACACAGATCAGCCATCACCACTTTATCAGCTGTGATAATGCACTGGGATCTACTGTCACCCTGTTTCGTTTTCAAAGGGAAACGAAGTACTCCAGACCTACTTCAAGGGCAAGTTCCTGGTACTCAGATGACAATGTATGACTCGGGTGGTCTAACAGTATGATATTCAGGAAATAAATACCTAGAGAACGCATCTCATGAAATATGCCAGGCAAGGCGTACAAGATTGCCTAGTGCTGCTTGTGTACGACTGTCACAAGTCTGACATAAACTTACCACTAATTCAGTGGGCAGCAGAGAACAATATTATTCCATTTGTTTGACCTCCCCACTTGAGCAAGATTTTACAACCACTGGGTGTCGCCTGTTTGGATACCCTGAAAAGGTTGTAAAATCGGGAATGCCAGGCATATTTGAGGAAGAATGCTGATGAAATGATTACCAGGTATCACATTTCTAGACTTGTTTGCCGCGTCTGCTACGGAGCCTCGTCTCCACCTAACTTGATTGTAGCTTTCAGAAGAGTAAATAAAAAAGGATCTAAAGTAAAAATGACATAAAAGGTTATTTTGCTGCTGAGTCCTGTTTTGACTGTGCACATGTCTTTTCAGTGCTGAAGTCCTTTTTGGGCTTAATGTTCATATCGCATGTTCTGGAAAGGGAAATATAAATTTTAATTTACCCATGATACACAGTCACATTGTGTGTTATTTTATTTACATGATCGTACAAATATAAAATCATATTTATATCATCATATTTTTCTTTATGAACATCATACATGTAAACGTTATTGACCATATATATATGTATATATATATATGTACATATATATATATATATACATATATATATATATATATATATATATATATATATATATATATATATATATATATATATATATATATATATATATATATGATTAATGTTGCCATGCATTTTGAAAATAAATGAATTGATGCGATCTGACAATATTTTGAAACCGCTTGCAATTATCCGAAACTAGTTTTCAATTATGCTCAAGTTAATGTTTGACATATATCTACATATGTCTCGATATACGGTCATATATAAAGCCCCACATGTAACTTCATCAATGCTACACTTCGCATACCACGAAATAAGGAGGGATACCTTGGGCACCATGTTGGATAGAAGCAAGTATAAATGGAAAGGACTGCGCGTCTGCAGCGCAGTGTCCAGCGGATTGATTCAGATAAATGTTTACTACAGTGAACAAAGGTCAGTGTTCACAATGTGTATAGTTTATTCAAGTTTAGTTATTGCATTGAACGTATGGATATATTCTTAGTACCACGAAATATGGCAGTTCAAGGCTACTCTAGGTTCTATAACATAAATGTCCTGTTTCTCATTTTTTACACACTTTCGGGCAGGCAAGAGGATTTTGTAAATTTTGTTATTGCCTAAAGCACAAAATAAGTTACTTTTTCATGAAACAACACGTACACAAAGCATCTTATTATATTTTAATACATAAAATTAAAAGCGTTGTTTTAAAACAATGGGGATGATGGTGGTGATAAACAGGAATCTATAGTGCAAGGCCTAATATAAATCCTATAACAAGGTCTGGTGAAAGTAGCACTGCAGATTGAGATGGACTCTCCTGCCAAGTACAGTAGTCCCTCCTTTGAGAGACCGCCCCTAGTGCCACCCAAAAGGTGGTCACATAAAGCAGTTGGCCCTCAAAGGAGGTATAAATAACATGAACAGTACTACAAAGAGACCTGCCAATTGTGGTCTGTCAGAGGAGGGGGTCTCCAAAAAGAGTGGTCTTTCAAAGGAGGGACTACTCTAATGATAACGAAGATTCAATTTCTGTGTTCATATACTTCGAAACCATGCTGTCATAAAAACACAATACAGGCTTACTAGATATTTCCATTCGAATCTCTCTCTCTTTCTCTCTCTCTCTCTCTCTCTCTCTCTCTCTCTCTCTCTCGATATTTTTACATTTGACAATTACATACAAAACCCCATGTAATGACAGCTACATGTGCTAACACAACCGCTAAAAGTACCATACAAGATGAAACGTATCTAGATGGCACCCCGGAGACAGCATAAGAAACTATGACACATTGTTGACACATGTGAGGCAAAATTGCGAGAATGAGACATATACCGTGCCGGACATATTAACGCTCTCAGTAAAGGTAAACATGCCGTACAACCTACTTTTGCCCGTTGTAACGCACCTAAAGACTTTTGAATGGAATGTTGTTGTCTGATGGGCAGTAGGAATATAGACTTAACCATCATATAGCAGTGACAACCGTTGTTATATCACAATGTTAGAATTATGTCCTGTGCCATGAATGACGTCTCATATATATATATATATATATGTGTGTGTGTGTTCGTGTTTGTGCAATATGGACAATAGTGATTCCATATGTATTTAAGTAAGACAGTGACAGGTTAACTTACGGAGAGTGTACAGTTCGGACTGCGGAATAGCGTAATGACTACTAGGAAGTGGTTCTAGACAAACATACACAAATACAATAAATATATACATATATTCACCAATACATATGGTTCAAGCCTTCCTTCAACTTTTCAGGTTTAGAGAAAGCCTTTAAAAAACAAATATAGCTTCCACCATAGAATAATCCATAGGATAACGAGCAAATGATAGCATTTATATGAAGCCCGTGCAAGACGTGATCATGACACAAGCATGTTAAACTAATTTTACACGGTTATAATTGTGATAATAAGCTTTCAAATTAGATGTTGAACCGCCGCAGAAAGGCAATAACATCTACAGAATCGTATTTGGATTATTGGCACCTTTCGTCGGTGCAGTAGGACGGAATGATTTATGCATTACACATGCTGTCCAATGAGGATGCTCCGTTTCCATCTCTTAGCCTGGAAAAAAAACGCTGTCTGTCCGTGGCGTTTTAGTTGAAAACACCAAGAGCCATGCTCAAGGAACATATCGATACTTGTGATCAAAACTGAACAAAGCAGCCTCACTGGAGGCCGTATTCACAAAGCATTAATGTTGGACTGAAGTTCAAAAAACCACCTTATCTTTAAATTTGACCTTACGTTCAGTTTTGTTTGTATTCACGAAGAAAGAAAAATCGATTTCCACCTCAAGTCGAGTTTATTGAATTCAATTTTCAAGTCCGTTTGGTACCTTCCTTAAGTCGAATTTTTCGGAGACAAAATAGCGGCCGTGCTAGGACTCTACAGACGCTTGCGGCGTCGACAGCTAGGCCTTACGGTGGAAAGGCCACTCGTAGAAAGGACAAACCCGCTGGAGACACAACGGCCTGAGGTCATCCGGCAGTTCTACCGGTTCATACCGGAAACCATTCTACATATTGTCGGCAAAGTCGAGAATGCCTTGGCATATCAAACGAAAAGATCAAATGCCCTGCCATGAGGGAAAACCATCAAATACAACTTTCCAACCGGTGATGAGGGCGACGCAATTAAATTTGATTTTTCCAGATGTCAGGTGCGTTGATGGTAAACTCCTTCTCCCTGATTACACAAAACATTAATGTAATAGTATGAAAATGATAATATGATGACCTCGTTCAAAACGATTCCTTTTGTAAATCCAGTCACTGAGCACACGCACATGTGAAATCCGTTTTGCTTTGAATCAAGCTGTTGTGACACACCTCGATTGCAGAATGGATCAACAGAGTCACTCTCTGTGCGCATTTACAAAAATGTTTTCGAGTCAACTTATCAGTATCCCAAACAATCCACCTATATGTAGTAAATGTGAAATTAAATATTAAATTTGACATTGATTATATAAAAAGGAGGAAGATAGGTTTGTTAGGATTTTGTTAAAACTTTTCTTTTCGGAGCAATCGCTCTCCCCCTCCACCCTTGCCCCACCCCACCTCTCATAAGAAAGGTTCCCTTTGTCATATGCTGCTGCTATCTCTTGGTGAATTTTAATAATTATTATCAAAATGGTTAACGATTTCATGCATGTTTGTAAAGATTACATAATACATTTCCCAATTATTGGATTTTTTACCGTATCTAAATTATAATTTTAAAAATAGAATTAGTTTGTTCAAATCGCGAAGTATGACTTTTTATAAGATAATGTAAGATGTACCTATTTGCCGCACCGTTTAAGATTTTGAAACAGTGGATTTAAGTTATTTTTCCCTCTAATGATTACATGCATGTTTGTAAAGATTACAATAATATATTTCCCAATTATTGGATTTTTTACCGTATCTAAATTATAATTATAAAAATAGAATTATTTTGTTCAAATCGCGAAGTATGACTTTTTATAAGATAATGTAAGATGTACCTATTTGCCGCACCGTTTAAGATTTTGAAACAGTGGATTTTAGTTATTTTTCCCTCTAATGACAGATGACTTCATCATGTAGTGTGATAATAGTCTTTTATGATATTTTACATAGAAAACAATACCCACCCATACTCGTTTTTAACTAAAAATACTTATTATTTTATAGATATATCCTATTCTATTACGCGTCTGCTGCAGGGCAGAGGAGATGAATGTTTTATTTCCGTTTTACCGTTATGACCAGAAAGAAGAAAATAAGAACTACAGGCCACTAACCTGTCCAATAAGATGTGTTCTTCCCTTATAATCATGGAAATGTATATACAAATTTTAGGTCTTGTGGTGGATTTAAAAAAAAAATATGTATAATACAAATATTTTATTTCAATGAGAAGGAAAGAAAGAAGGAAAGAAAGGGGGAAAAGGAGTGAAAGAGAAAATGACAGAGAGAAAGAAAAAGGTGGGAAAGAAAGAAAGAAAGAAAGAAAGAAAGAAAGAAAGAAAGAAAGAAAGAAAGAAAGAAAGAAACAAACAAACAAACAAACAAACAAGCAAAGAAAACACATACATTAAACATAGCTTATGTGAATTGCGTGAGAAAGACAGCTCAATTATTAGGCCAAGGGGACTTGAGAGCATGTACTTAACGCCCCGAGAATCTTTGTAATGAGCAATTACTTAATGGTGGGCAAGCCTATAGATCCACAAGTTCACAACAGGCGCCGCCAGAAAGCCAGGGAGAAAGTCTGCAATATTGCACAAACACAAAACACACACAAAATCTGAGAATAAACAAAACATTGCAACCTTTTCTTTATTTATCACTAACTTAATTCAAAATGTGCATGTTATAGAACATATCCAGACTGGCAAATTCATAACAATCGGTTAAAAACAAACTTCCACTGTTTTAACTGAAAACTCTCACCCATGATAATTAACATGGTGCAGAGTTTCCGATTTTTCCATGCCCTTTAATTCACATTTTTACACCATTTCCCAAAAAGAAAGAAAGAAAGAAAGAAAGAAAGAAAGAAAGAAAGAAAGAAAGAAAGAAAGTAATAAAATAATTGGTGTGGCGCAGGTTGACTTCTCTTGTAAAAAAAAATGTGCTTGATCAGAAAGTTTATTTCTGTTATGTATGTAGAAACATGCTCCAGGCTATCCTGCGTTTCGTATAAAATTTGAAAGTTTGCTCTAGGAAAAAACCTCAACAACTGTCTTATACTGTTAAATGGTTACATGGATCTTGGCCCTTATCTTAAACATTATTTCCAGTCCACAAAATCTTCACAGCAGACCAAACACAACAACGCGTCACACATGTGTACTAACATTCTGGCTGCAGTAGCGGGAACACTATGCAATCTCGATACGATGTACAGGATCCCAGCTAGGTTCGCCACCCGGATTCCCTTTTCATATTCCCAGAGCCCCAGATTTAAGTTGCGCTATATTGTTTTGATTTCCCCTCATCTTGAAAATTAGTTGTCTACTTTATGACACGTCATCAAATACTCAAAGGGAAAGCTCTCTAAATGTGACGCAGAAGTAGATAGCAAATGCCCAGTTTTTCTTGGCCCTCAATTGTGAGGTGGGTAGTGCAGGTAACGATGACGGCACACCTGCCAATTAAAAATATAGGCAAACATCAACCAGACGGATGGACACTTGTCGTAGGAGACAAAACGACGGTTCTGGTGCAGTTTTTCTGGTGGCTTATGTGGCTAACGATGACGTCACAAGAACAAGGTGTACTATAACTAATACTGAAATGGTCTTGAACACTTGTTAATGAACATCTGTCAATCCTAAATAACGATTTAATATACGAGTCACGGCTCATCTATCACAATGACGTCAACCAAAACAACACCCGCCAAACAAGTTAAAAGTGCAAGCAGGGTATCATGTATATCTCCATATACCTGAATTTTATGTTGAATCTGACATATTGCCCACATACATATTGGTTTTTGTCCGTTAGGGTGTCACGACGATTACTTGTTATGATAACCAGAGCCTATATTATGGACAGTAATCCCCTGACATGTGACTGTATACACGAGCAGGACATAATCCTTGAAGTAATCACAATAGAAAGGAGAAAGACTTGCACCCGAGGGTCTTTTTCAAGCTGGCACCCTCTTAAAGAGACCCCGCTTTGAAAGAAACCGCCACTATCAACATATATGGGAATTCTTCCCTGACATAAATGCACTGGATGAAATGGACAAACATGTTACACATGGAACAGGATTTGACGGACATTTCATCATAGATGTCATTGACATTCGTATGCTGAACATTCATTGTTATCAACGTCCCCCACTTTATATGACTTTCCTTCACCTTCTGAGGTCCCTTTAAATAAATACAGTAGATACATTTAAAACTTGAATAAAAAATAGATTTACGGGCGAACACCGACTACCTGAAAAAAGTTAAATGCTTATGTACTGGGTCTGTGACTTGCCCTGTCTTCATTAACTACACCGTAAGGTGTCATCTATCAAGTCCAATAAGCAATTTGACCACAAGTTTTGGTTTAATAGATGAGTCAGCACGGAACGCAAGCACTTTATTTGAATGAATGAAAAAATAAATGGGAGATTCAGTTTAATACTTCTTTGTCATACGCCTTTTCTACATACAAAACAGTGGGTCTGTGCTATAGATCAACAATAAATTAGAGAGACAATATTTTGTTTGTTTATGCACTGTACATCATGCACTGCATCTTTTATTGAGGTGCATTACATCCTTGTCTGTACATCGAACGTGCACCAGACATTGCATTTTTTTAGTTGAGCACAGTCTGTTTTCTAAATGGTTGTAGTTTATCCCCAATATTTGGATCCTGGTATCGCATATTTCTCCTTTCTGATAGCTTTTACGTGGCTTTGATGTCCTGCACGCTCTGAATCTCTTCTTTGCTCAGACCCACCCATCCGTCTCACCTCACGCATTGTCTTTTTTGTATTGCAATTAAGCAAGCTTGACAAGCCACATATACAATGTGAACGATAATACTTTCCCATTTCAACGTGTTTTCGAGGTCAGTATATTCAAGGTCATTAGCTATCTCACAACTGCGGATCGGGAGCATGTACACAACTATCGCAAAGTCATATCTTAGTACATGCTTACATTTTCGGGACCAATGTTTGTAACTACAGGCTCTCACTGAATGGTAGTTGACATCTGGAACCATGCTTCGTGTCACTGATATTTATATCGGAGGATCTAAGCATGCTTATCCTTAACTAAGGCGGGGAGTTGGCGGTACGATTTACGCATTCACGATATGCGAACAGTTTCGTAGTAAACGTTTGCTTTTTCATAACTGTATGTGGAGTAAGAACTTTCAAAAATATGCAGCATGCTGACTTACACGCTTCCCTGATCTCAGATATCAACAAGTGGCCTCCCCAACAAATTCGCGGTAATAAACAAATCGGCTGTCCACTCATTTCAACTCACAACTAAATAGTGTGCACGTATTTAATGCAAATATAGCGTCCTAAATGCTATCAAGCTCAATATTGTCTATGATTGTACATGTTAGTCCTTTTAACATCTTGCGACATTTTAATATATTGATCTTGCTGTGCTTTTAGATGTTTCTGTTGTAAATTTTCGTGATCCAGACCGTGGTTTTATTATTTGCTTAGGCTTAACACGTTTCCACTAATTTATATTGCCTTTG
Organism: Hermodice carunculata; assembly: GCA_964020975.1. Lineage (NCBI taxonomy): Eukaryota > Metazoa > Annelida > Polychaeta > Eunicida > Amphinomidae > Hermodice > Hermodice carunculata. The sequence continues at coordinate 45,961,859 of OZ026624.1, read as the reverse complement.
GCCATAAACAACATGATGCTTGTTCGTTTAAACTACATCAATTTTTTTTATGCCGACATGTAGGTGCCGTACTGTATAATGCAAGGTAGGCCTATAGTTGTTTTATTATTGTAATGGTATTGAAATCACGGAAGAGTAAGAGTAATGGGAATGCACATACATGGTACTAAAATCAAATTACAATATTTATTTGATGTAATTTCGTGACGTCTAGGCCGTTGGTTTTGGGGGAAGTAACAAAGATAATTGTCTTTAGAATGTGACTCTGATATACCAATGACATAACATTATTTACATGGACCGTGATAAAGGTTTAGGTAATTTTGTTTCCCCGCAATGCTCACCTGCCTTGCTCCCAACTTTTCCATGTACAAATTTGGCATATCATTCAACACGAATTAACCTTTATGCGCTCAACGTAACTGACCCTTAGCCATGTGAAAGCTAGTCTCCATAACACAATGATTTGTTGTGATCCTGAAAAATGGTTACTTAATGTATCATTTAAAATTACGGGTCGTGGCCAATTTAGGTCTTTGCATTTTAATATACATTGGTTGGCTATGTGTGTGTAATCTGTGCTCTAAACTTAAATATGATTTTGTTGAATGGGTGATATATGCAAGAGGGAAATATCTAGTACTGTATCTTTCGTACCATTTTTCGATGCGCATGCAACGATTTTCATTTCAGCAACAAAATACGCTTAGACATAATTGACAAAAGATTATCTTTCTACCAAAAAAGGGAGAAAGTAGGTATAGCAAAATGGGCCAGAATATGTTTTTCATTATTCTAATACTTAGACATACAGGATAAGTAAACATTAAAAGGACGCTCCCAAAACTGCAATTCTGGACCTCGAGGCAGGACAGCTACTTAATTATAGTCTTCACGAAGCCCCACAGTAAAAGGGCGTTTCACTGTCCCCAATGCTGGATTCCAAGAATAGTGAGAATCCGTGCAACTAATAATCATGTTCCTACCGAAAAATTCATTTAAAAAGTTCTTTGTCTGTACATATGATATATTTACGTGATCATGATGTTTGGCATTGCATTCCAAGGCAAAAACAGTTTGACCTGCTCTATACACATTTGGAACTGTGGGCGGTCGTGCTTTATGGGCACAGACATAGTTTGATCGATTTCTTGTGCACATTTTGAATGTTTCTCTTGTCTCAGCATACAAACGTAACGAAGGGCACATCTACCTTTGGTCATGTCCTTAATTGACTTAACTGTTTAGTGTATCAGTTTTGGTCGGATTTGACTTTATGTACTTGAACTGAATTCAAGACTCTAATTTCTAATGCTTAGTATCTTTTTATCCCGCACGCAATGCGGCATAGGGAGGGAGTCTGTAAAAGGCTTAAGGTGCGTTCGTCCCTTCGGTGCCCTCCGTGCGTCCAACTCCGTATTAAGACAACCGTGCAAGATAAATTGATGAATTGTATTTGTATCTTTTGGATAAAATGTGTGACATGATTTCCGTCTGCAAGTTAGATTACGGATTGCCGCGACCTATTTCAAGATAACAAACAGACATCTTATTTCTCTGTGTGTGCTGCTTCCGACTTCCAGAGACACTGGAGTACGCATGGTGCTAATTCAACCGAAAAACAAACGAACATTTTGATGCATGCAATATTTTTTGTCACCTTGACTTATTTCTAGGATCATTGAACAAAAAAGTCATGGTGGTGCATCTCAGCCTTTAAAGGACCAGTGAGGACTGGACATAAAAGCATATCATAGCTTTGTTATATACGTGATTTGCTTTTAATCCCTCGGCCTTTTTTCCAGGCTGCAGCAGTTAAAAAGTCAGCTTGTGTGCTGGCATGCATAGGCAGTTCTGTCAACCGCTGTATGAAAATTTCTAGGAAAACTTTGTGACGCCAGGAGCTTCCAATTTTTTTTAATGGTGTCGAAATTGATGAAGGGAAACCATTGTTATTAAGATGTTACACTGAACAGTTATGGGTAGTTGTCAATTTGACACTGGAAATTTGTACGTGTATGTCATATAGCCCTGTCGAATGCCTCCACCAACTAAGCTTTTTTAGGAAGAATAAACTATTGAAACTGTAATTTTTCCCATATAAGACCAATCATGGAATATGCTGATGCCTTGTGGCACAACTGCACCGAGAGATCCACAAATTCAGCTGCGTACAGATGGCAAGCGCTATAATTGGTAACGGGAGCAACTCGTCATGCTTTCTATCAGTCTTTTGTATGAAGAAACAAAATAGAAAACTTTAAAGAATCATAGCGAAAATTATAAAATAATTAAAAATGTATAAAATAGTCAATGGGCTTTCTCTGCAATGCTTACAGAATAAATTACCTGGAAATTCCACAACTCCTTAGAAGTTTAGAAACACCAATGTAATTTTAATAAGTCCCTGTCGAAGCATGCTGGGATCAATTTATTTTATATTAGTTAATGAACTTTGGGAATCTTTAGATATGAGATACAGATTAACATAGGCCTTGCCTCGTTTTCAATCGTTTAAAAAATATAATATAAACCAAATCTTTAGATAACAGTGCAAGAAATGCACCAATGACTTCGCAATACAAACAAACTGTTCAAAAAGTCTATTGACGCTGCAATTGTGTTGCACATGGAGAACACATGGACGACTGCGCACAGATAGATAGATAGATAAATAGATAAATATATACAGTAAAACCTGTCTATTGTGGACACCTGTGGTTCTGGCAAAAGTGTCCGCAATAGACAGGTGTCCACAATAGGCAGGGGCTGAACTTTTGTGAACTCAGTGTACATTTGTAACAAAGGAGATAAACTTGTACAGACTGTCATAAAGTATGCACATGTGTACCCATCTTATTCAATTCAATCAGTATAATGAAAAAAATAGAAAATTAAAAGTTAGATAACTTTATTTCATTGCAACAACACAAATTTTAACCAATATGAATGGCTGAAATATATTTAAGCAGTACTTGTACTCAAACTCATCTTAACTTGGGATTTTACAGTTTTTATCTTTTAAGGGAAAATTGTGTGGGTCCTTTGTTTTAGGCTTAATGATTGATCTATGGAGCTTAATTGTTTGATAGACAGAGAAAGTGTGAGCAACTGCAGTCAACAGGAGCACCAGTGCTCAGAGACACCTGGCATGTTCGCTGAGGCATTGCAGCCAAACTGCTTGGCTGGGTGAGCTTATAATGCGTTACAGGCCACTGAACAATGGATTAATTAGTCTTTGATTCCAGCTTAACATGCACGGTATTGTTCAGGCATTACAGCTTGGAACATAACAAGTTGCAAAAAATGCATTTATATATTATTGTGTCCGCAATAGACAGGTTGTTTTTGCATTTGGTACCCCAAGAAGTGTCCGCAATACACAATAGACAGGTGTCCACTGTAGACAGGTATCACCAATATGAAAATGACTTAAAAATATTCGGTTCTGGCCAAAACTGTCCGCATTAAGCAGGTGTCCACAGTAGACAGGTGTCCACAAGGACAGGTTTTACTGTATATATTATATATATATATATATAGATAGATAGATACATACATACATACATACATACATACATACGTACATAAATACATAGGTAGATAGATAGATACGTAGATAGTGAGACAGACAGACAAATAGATAGATAGATAGATAGATAGATAGATAGATGGATGGATGGATGGATGGATGGATGGACGGACGGACGGACGGACGGACGGACGGACGGACAGACAGACAGACAGACAGACAGATAGATAGATAGATAGATAGATAGATAGATAGATAGATAGATAGATAGATAGATAGATAGATAGATAACATTTAGAGTTTTCGTAACTTTTGTTTCAATAAAGGTTAAGGTTTATGGTATGTAATTCCATATTTTGGTCCCATGGTGTTTTATTGGAAAAAGTCGTAAAAGCACCGCCACAGGCAATAATTGATAATTTGTGTCTTAGTCTTGTAGAATACGATTGCATATTTAGGTTTTTGACAAAAATATTCTGATAAATTTATGTAAACATGTCTCCCTTTCCAATTCTTGAAAGGTCATTTTGAGCAAACACAGTCTCGTTGATTCTTCTCTGTGTCTCTGTGGTTACACTTAAGAAACAACCAAGCACTCTTTACTTGACTGTTCCTTGCATAGATTTATTTGATCAATACTACCCAGCAAGCTACTCAGAGATATCAATCTAAAACTCAAAACTGAAAACCTGCTATAAGGTGACTGTAGCATATCTATAATAAGCAACGTTATGTGTTTCTTACCGTTCAAGGTTATAGCATAAAGACCAAACATTTTTGATGTACAGTACCTCGTATTGCTAAGTTTTCTATTGTATTTGTGTCTTTTTGTCCAGAAACACTTGCTAGTAGTCATTACCCTATTCCGCAGTCCGAACTCTTTAATCTCCATAAGCTTACCTGTCCCTGTCTAACCTAAATACATATGGAAGTACTGTCCATATTGCAACCGTTTCTCTGTAAAATTTTGACATACGCTATATGAGCCCAAATAAATTAAGGGGTCTTCAGCGGGTAACTACTCAGAACATGTTTCGGAGCCTTGACCTATGTCATATTAGAGTTGTAACTGCCTTACTATAAAATGTTTGCTTCATATGAGATACACTGATGCTGCAAAGTTAAAAGCAAATTTATAATATCTATAATAAGCAACGTTATGTATTTCTTACCGTTCAAAATTATATCATAAGGATCAAGAACTGCTGATGTACAGTACCGTGTATTGCTAAGTTTTCTATGTCATGTTACAGTTAAACTGCCTTATTATAAAATGTTTGGTTTTTTTTGACACACTAATACAGCAAAGTTTAAAGCAAATTTCCCGGATATAGAAATGCTCTTGACTATAAGTGACCCTCATTTACATCTTTGTTCCTATGTAACTGATATAATTCACAGAACCTCCCACTTGCAAAAAATGCAAAGCAACGGTGGCGAAACCTGCAAAATTTAAAGTATCCAAAGAAAATTTGAAATGCCATTGGGTAGGATGGGAAATTCTCAATAGGGAACAACAAGGAAGGAATACCAAATGACGAACAATTCTGAAAGTGCTTTGAGGCTTTTATTAAGTCCGTCAAATAGTCTACCTTTCGAATTCCGAGAAACCGAAATGCATTGCGTTGTACTACGCTGTACTGGGTGATCCTATTGCAGAAATGGAAGTGGAGGAATAACTGAGGAAAATGTCCAGTAACATGGCGCCCAGACCCGATGGAATACCACAAGGAATCCTTGAATCTTTATCTACCTCATGGATATGGCTACTAACATTTCTGCTAAATTTCATTTTCAGTTGCACATCTTTGAGTGTGGGCTCTTAGGCGTTTCCCCACCATACTCAAGAAAGGTTTGAAATAATTGACTCAATGTTACAGAGGAATAAGTATCCTGACTGCTCTCTTCATGCTCTATGGAAGAACATTAAACGCACGATTGATTTGTTGGTTAAAATCAGACACAGACAAGTAGAAGCTAGCCAAAAAGGCCCTGGATACCCAGAACATTTATTAGTGCTTCGACAGGTGATAAACACAGCCAGAAAAACAGTAAGTACTTTATAAACAGGTTTTATAGACTATGAGAAAGCATACAATCGTGTAAATCGTTCAGGTCTTCTACAACTGCTAGTTTTCAGTGGTTGCGACAAGGCATTCTTATCTGCCGTCGCATGTACTTTGAGGTGCACCATAACATAATAGGAAAACAAAACTTCGCTGCAACAACTGGTGTGAGACTGGGTTTTACTTCTAATTATTCTGTATTCTCAATTCATATCAATTCAAACACACGAAAGGTAGAGTATGGGCATGTTGGTTTCCTCAAGTCACTGCATTGCTTGTTCTTCATGGGCGATATCGTGGTCGTGGTGTGTGCAACATAACAGGAAGCCATGTGAAAAAATAAATCTTTCATTACATGTGGAGACGACAAAAACCTGGATATTAAATTTCCAAAAACAAAAAAAAAAAAAACAAAAAAAAACGAAATAAAGTATTTGGCAGTATATATTTTAGCGATATAGAAGCAATTTTGATTGGTGACAGCTTGAAAGAATATTCAAAATCATATTCATGCCTAGGATCGCCAATATTAATTGCCCCTGAAAAAATCAAGAAGCTGACCGTTTCAAATCAAAGATGGGCTACATGAGGAAATTTACTTCATTTCTGGCTGAAATCAAAGATGCTCCTTCCCCGGTAAAGCGGCTTCAATGGGATTGCACACTATCTAGGAATCGTCTGTATGGATAAGAAAGCTGGCTCTCTTATAATTTATCTGCTGTAAACATTGTGTATTTATCATCGGCAAAAGAGCTCCCGAGCATGTGTACACAGACCCCAAATAGCATAATTAATTTGTGATTGGGCATTCTCAGTGAAAATAAACACAAAAAACAAAAACAACCAAAAAACAGAAAACAACAACAACAACAAAAAAACAAAAAAACAAAAAAACAAAAAAAAAAAAAAAAAAACAAAAAAAAAAAAACAAAACAAAAAAAAAAAAAAAAACAAAAAAAAAAAAAAAAACCACAAAAAAACCCCAACGTCTCATTCTCCAAAAGGGGTCAGAACCTACAGACTATTGCAACAGGATACTAAACTGTACTATTGAGATGGGCTAGCTATGCCAGTGTCAAATGGGAAAGCATTAGCTGAACCCAGATGTCGATGCGAACGACCCAGACACTGTTTTTTAGACTGAGTTAAAGATCATGTAGATGCGTCAAATACCAGACTAATGGTAATTAACTAATAAGGGTATAACTTTATCAGTGAACAAAATGTACAACAAATATGCCAGAGCAGACGAGGAGTGTCGTATAACAACCAGAAGACTGATGACCGGATCTCACAGGCTATAAATTGAGACAGGTTGAGGGGCACATGTCCCATAATTGTGTTCTTGTGATAGTATAGAGACAGAAGCTCATGTTCTGTTAAAGTGTTCTTGCACAGACCATTTAAGATTTGCTTTTGCCGATCTGATTTCTCGTCACTCAGTGCCGTCATAGCAGCAAAGAATGTGTATGTACTTTTTATGCTGAAATTGTTAACACACATTTAATTCGAAGCATCAAGAACGTTTAACTTTCAGATCATTGATAGCAAATCTGTAAAAGTTGTTTTTTTGAAGTTTAAATTAATATCATGCATTATTGAGAAGCAAGATTTTGAATAAATTGCACAGTTAATGGATGTCTATTAAAGTCATTTTTGCCTAAAGATACTTCGTCGATTGAAAACCTGTTCACTTGTGCATTATGTTGATAATATTATATAACATCGGAAAGATTACAATGGAAAGGTTAATGTGTTTCACCCCATTTAAATGTTGATAGAGTCTACTGCTACTACTACTACAACTACTACTACTACTACTACTATCACTACTACTGCTACTATTATCTGCAGTGTTAATCGTCATCTTCCGTTCTGAAGTGTAGCGTGTAACCTGGAGAGAGGTTCATATTGCTGTACCTTCTTGTTGAAATAAACTATGCTTAAAGCAAAAATTTGTTGAAAAGGTCAGAAAAATAATCGAGACCTTTAATTTTGCGCTGGTGTATTTCTTTAAAATGGAATCGAAAGACGTAAAACACTAATTCAGTGTTATAAAATATTCATATTATATGTGTGGTTGCCTCAGATTAGACGTATTACAAATATATACTATTTCTTTTACTTTTTTCGAACAATTTACGCTTCACTTTTTGTTTTAGAGATTTTCTCCAGGCATATTTTGTGAGCTGTCCCTTTTCACAAGTTGTGCATCGTACGTCCTCAGCAGAATAATATTGTCGTATATGTACGATATCGAATATGTCGTTTGATCAACAAGCAAAGTTAAAATAAGTCGTCAGTGGATAAATTTATACGTCAGCAAGAATTGCTGCCAAGCATTATCACGCGCTAAGATTCTGTATTTTTCCTTCCTGAAATAATAAAAAAGCTCCTATATATCCAAGGGGCATGATGTGTCGTACAACAACAGTCAAGATTGATATGCACAAAAAGTCACAAAGATGTCAATTTATATTCATTGGCAATTCCTATTGTATATCTACTAATGTGCTCTATGTTTTAAAGGGTATATTGCTTTTGGACATTTCATTAAAGAACATCATTTACACTGGCATCTGGGATTGAACAACCACGGCTAACTTCCATTCATTGGTTGAAATATACAGTTCTGTGTAACCTGTTCACATGTATACCCAGTCATTCATGTGTGTTCTTAATATTGTATCATAATTCGTTATATTTTGTACAGTAAAGGAGGAATGTACAGATAATGACATTCTATGGGCTACGGCACGCTTGAAGTAAGAGTTTGAAATAAATGAAAATGATTTAAAGGGATTTACAAACTGAAACCGGTAGCGCCTGTTTGGTAGCCATAAGCGGAAGGTGATGTGTATGCAATTTACCGGCACATGTAGTATGTCTTTGGAGGTTCATCATGGACAACGCACAATTATGATTTCATTTTCTCCAATCAAACCTCCTGGCAGGAGCAAAGCGCTATAAGTAAGGTCAGTTCCACTTTGACACTTTTTCCACCTTTGCAAGTTCATGAAACCTTAAGTTGAAGTCGCGCACGGGATATCATGCAAAATTAAACCAATAGCTACTTGCAACTTCCTTTCTTTTAATCTAATTTGAACTGCATTTGGCTTGTTATAATCAAATTATTTTGGATTTAAGATTAAAGGTGACCTTAACGCTTATCACTACACATGTATTACTGATTGGCTTACGAAAAAAGTCCAAAATGTTGATCATACCCATTAGGAGTATGGTCATACTAATCATTTTTTTCTCTACAAAAATATCTTCTCTTCAATGGCATGTTCAGATAAAAAGGCAAACATTGCATGTCTCAGAATGTTTTATTCTGGTTATCTGCACACTTATCGCTTTGAAACTTGTTTTCTTTTAACGGTACTTTATGTTATAATAGCAACCATCTGTCATATGCGGAATATTAACCACCCTTTGGCTCTGCTGACTTGTGCCTGATCCGTATAAGGAATATAACTAACTTACCAATAATTTATGCATTATTAGGATCTTTTCACAACTTTACGTTGGAGTATCTTACAGATTCAAAGCTGGCATTGAAGACCTCGTACTTTTTGTCAAAACTAAAGGCGTCTGAATGTTGCAAAGCCACGCCCGCGCATTTCGGACGCTGATCCAATCAATATAATAAGAGGAGTGTGTCAGCAGTACGTGTTCAGTTGACATTTAAATATTCACCCCAAATAAGTGCAAATGAGGGATGGGCTGGGCTGTGCTGAGCCTCAACTTCAGCTATATTCTCGCCCTAATATAATGTATTATATCCAGGCGAGATTTTACGACACAAGGGCTTTTAACTACTCATCGAAGAGGAAAAATTTGTTTCTTGTGTCACCAAAAAGTGCAATATTTTCAATGAATACTTTGCAAGCCAATGTAGAATTCCTCTCGATACTGACGTCCCATCCCCTAAACCAGTTTACCTTTCGAACTCAGACACGCCTAATTTATACTAACCTTGATGCAGACAATGTAAAGAAAATCCTCTCCTCCCTTAGGCCCTCCTGTGCGTCGCGCCCTGATAACATAGGGAATACTTTACGTAAAATACGGCTGATTCAATTTGTAAACCTCTGACCAAAATCTTCAATCTCTCTCGCCGCCTTTCCGATTTCCCTGACTCCTGGAAGAAAGCAAATACATGCCCCGTGTTCAAGAAGGCAAATAAGCATATTAAAAGTAATTATCTCCCTATATCCTTGTTGTGTAACGTCTCCAAAATCTTTGAATGATTGGTCTTCAATGCCCTCTATGGATACCTAGTTGACAAAAATCTACTTATACCCAAGAACTCTGGGTTCAAGGCAGACGATTCTATAATTAACCGACTAGTATATATTGTCCATAACATTTATTATGGCCTAGAACATTTCAAAGAAATGCGTATGGTTTTTCTGGGTATATATATATATATATATATATATATATATATATATATATATATATATATATATATATATATATATATATATATATATATATATAAAAACAATATATATATATATATATATATATATATATATATATATATATATATAAGGCGTTCGAATAAGTTTGGCATGCTGACCTCCTTTTTAAACTACGTCAGCTAGGTATCTCTGTTAACATTGTTTCATGGATCAAAAACTATCTCTCAAATCGATTTCAAAGAGTGGTCATTCATAGCCAAGCGTCCTCTTGGTTGCCTATTGAAGCTGGCGTACAGGCATCCATACTGGCTCTTCTCTTTTTGGTGTACATATTTAAATGATCTTGTTGGTGATCTTTCCTGTGATGTGAGGCTTTTCGATGACGACACATGCTTGCTAGAAATTGTTCAAAATCCAACGGAATCTGCTCAACACCTAAATAGAAACCTTCTACATATCCGAAATTGGTGTTTTATGGCGTATCATCTTCAATGCCTTGAATACTATATCTGTTGGCTTCACTGTCAATATTATTAAACCTCACCATCAACCTCTTCATCTTGGTCCATCACCTATACCTGAGGCCACCACCCACACCGATGTAGGTATAACTATTAGCAGTAATCTATCTTGCCATACCGACATGACCCCTCGCGTTAATAAAGCCAACCAGCACATTGCTCTCCTTCGCAGGTTTAACTTCAAACTCTCCCGAAAACCCCTGGTCAGGCTTTATTTCGCTATGGTTAGCCAAATTCTGGAATATGGTTGTGCCCTCTTAAACAGCTGTGGTCAAGGGCTGTCATATTTACTTGAATCTATTCAGTAAGACGCGGCAAAAATATGCACTGGTGCCCTGAGACACACTTCTCGTATCGAAACTTTTACAAAAACTCGGATGACCTATCCTCGCTAATCGTCGCAAATATTTTTCAATTAATCTTGTTCTACAAAATGACCCATGATCTTACTCCATCTTATCCAACCAATCTCCTGCCACCTCCCAACTTTTGTCGAGCAACACGTCATTTTAGACCCATACGCACCATCCCGTGTAGGACTCTTTGTTTTGACTGCTCTTTCCTCCCTGCTGGCTGTGGACAATGTCCACGACCTTTTCTCCTGTGGGCTTCGTTTCTTCTAATATCTGCCTAACCCAGCTACGGCTGAGCTTCTCTTGGCTTAACTTTGACCTCTGTAAAGTAAATATAGTTGCAAGTGCTACTTGCTCCTGCTTTCCCAACTGAAGACGGTACTCCTATTTTTTTTTTTTACTTTTTTTTAATATGCCCCCCCCCCCCCCTAGAAAGAAACTATTAGATAATACAATACCTCTTTTAGCTCCGGGCGTTAACCCTGACTTGATAATTCACATAGGTAGCGAAAGACTGATTCATGTATTCCTCTTTGGCAGTAAAGAACCACCGGATCTTTTTAAGATATAGATATCTGACATATTACAAAATTATGTAGCTCTAGGCAGACGATTTGTTTTCCAATTCCCCTCATAATTATGCAGTTTTATTGTCTTTTCACTCTTAAGTCATTGTGACCTGCCACCTACTTCCTAAACTTTATATAAGAAACATACTCTCTGTGCTGTATATCTTATGATGTATGGCTAAAAGTTAACCAAAATTAAGATCAAATATATATATTGATTAACTGGCGATAATGACGTTTAACTTCTATTGTCAACAGTGAATAGTATGCCAAGTGTCATTACGTAACATTATAAAATCCATCTGAGTCTCTAAATGTCTTATTGACTATTGATATTTGCTTGTGATGATATCAATATTTTCTCTTGTATACATTTGTATGGTAACACACTTTGTAATGTCTTGTGCGCATTGTCTATATATATATATATACAAAAATTACTAATAACAATGGGTTTTCTAGACGCGGAGGCAAACAAAATAATTACATACATATATATATATATATATATATATATATATATATATATATATATATATATATATATATATATATATATATATATATGTAATTATTTTGTATGCCTCCGCGTCTAGAAAACCCATTGTTATTAGTAATTTTTGTACTATAGGGTAATCAGGTAAAAATAAATATGTTTAAACTAAACAAACTAAACAAAGTAACAAATTTATACTTCATGTCCTCTCTCTCTCTCTCTCTCTCTCTGTCTCTGTCTCTCTCTCTCCCTCTCTCTCTCTCTCTCTCTGTCTCTCTCTCTCTCTCTCTCTATATATATATATATACATGCACACACACACACACACACACTTATATATGTATAAATATCAGTTTTTTTTATTTCACAGGTCTTGCATTTGATGCAATTACATTTAAATGTCCCTATGCATTATGTTACTACCTTTCCATACTTTTATGTTAAATTTTCTAAGTTTGTTATCTTGGTGAAATCTTAAGCTTACACAAGCGCCTACTATGAGAGCTTCACGCTGGCCTGTTTCCATTTAGTAAACGTGTTTGGATAGTATCGCCTTTACGACTTGAAATTACCTTGCAGACGGACAGAGCCCTTTTGAAAACGTATCTATGGAACGTGTTTGCTGAAAATAGAAATAAAATAAAATAAAATAAAATTTGTCTATGTTTTTGTATTGATATTTTGCAGAGAAGAAGCAAAAGGAAGAGACACGGAAAGTGTAAACTGTCGTAAAAACCGCCTTCTCACAGCAGCCGCCAACGCATGTGATGAATTTGGGACAGTATGGACGACAGTCATTTTCTTCGAAGGATGACATACATAACTGCATAAGCGGAAAACACCTACTCGGCAGTCACTAGTCCTGTGTAAAAATCATTACTAATAAAACATCGTATTGTCTCGTTTTGGCATTTTTAAACACTGCTCATGGTAAGACCGACGGTTTCTACCCCTGGCGTGTTGGTTGAACTAAACTGTGCATAACAAGCACCATTCAGAATCGTAGTAAACCTTTTCATTCCCAATATATATGCGACTGTTATATGGTTAGTATACGCGATGCTTGATGATCGTGATGCATGACTAATATCGGACGCATCACATGGCGTAAAACTCAGAAACGAACCTTAACCCTCTACGCAGACTTGACTGCCAGCATCCCCAACAGACGTTGAAAATTAGGATCTTATTGCATGTAGACGTCCTGTCTAAATGCATTTAAAATGACTGATGGAAACGTGGCATTTCGAATGTTAAATCAGACATGAAAAAAGAAATACCGTAACCTGTTGCTGACAACAGGTTTTAGAGAGAAAATGTTCAGTCACTTTACCATATTAAACATATATATTCCCCAGTGCTTCCTTGTAACATGGAAAATAATACGATGATTTCAGATAAAAACAATAAAACTAGTTGGTCTTTTCAGTTTTCGTGGTTGAGTAGATTTTTTGAAATACTGCTGATGAAAAGCATAGTCATGAGACAAAATGTGCGACTGAGGTCAGGATTTTAATATAATTAACCACCTCATTGAGTCAACTATGGTACACACCATATTGCGCGCAGAGGTGTTGGTGGACGGAAAGAATTGCAGGCGAATTTTGCTATAATTATAATGTGCGCTGCTTGAGCACCGAGCCTGTAAATTTGTCTTTCTCAAACTGTCAGTTCAAGCACCCGAGTATCCAAGTCCTCGTATTTACTCAAGTGTTATTTGTCTATCAAACTGACAGTTTATGTGGAATGTCATATAATTGTAAAGAAAACGAAAAGAGGAAAAAATGACGTTTGTCAATTCCAGTTAACGGGATTTCCTCATGGTTAAACAATGGCATAAATCACCACGACTCTAATTCTGTTCAGTAAGTTTCATCACCATAGGAAGCAACAGAAAAAGTGTATGGCAAGATCACTTTTACTCTTGATCGTTTGGGCAAGTGTGGAAACGTAGCCAAATGCGGGAGGGTGCATTTTGCAACTACGATGTTGTTGTGCATGTGTGCGGCGATTACGAACACAAGTGTGGCAAAGTGACTGTCGCTTTCTATATCCCGTGTAGCCATCAGTTTAACTTTTTCAATGACAACTTCTTACGAAGAGTAATGCTCTCAATTATAATAAAGACATTAGATTCACGTCCTTTGTGAAAAGAATTTTCATTCAAATTACCAAAATTTCTAAAGTTCCAGAGAACATTATGGTCCGGGTCAACAGCATTTCGCCAAAGCTCCAAAAGTACGGCAAGAAAAGCTATTACCTCAGCCCAAAATGTAGCACTGAAAGAGATTACCGACTGAGCACGTTTAACCATTTGATGTCCAACCATTATTTTGAGACTAACCCGTGTCTTGACTCTTGTGTTATGCTTGTCCTCTGCAGCTGCGACACATACGGTTATGGCGGATTGCACCGACACTTAGCTATCTTCCGTTATTGCCAAAGCTTTAAAAGTGCCAGTGGATTGACATTTTAAAGAACCCGTACTTGCATATTTAGGCTGGTGTAACTTTTTCTGTGTAAAACTATTTTTTGACTTAGTCAACAGCTATCCTTGGCACAGTTTGGCCACAATTAGCCCAAAGTGCGCCCCAGAAAACTGTTCATGTGGGTCATTCTTATGTATTTTTATTATTTCGGCAACTGTTGCGCGCTGGTACTGTGACGAAAGGTGAATGAATAAAAATTTGAACCTGCTTTCGTATTTTCAACCCAAAGCACAGCAACATTTATTTAAAGTCGCAGATTTTTTAAAGGCAAATATGCAAACATACGTTCATATTGAATACTTTCTTTGTATTTTCTAAACTTTTTTAATCACTTTCGGGGTTGTCCTCAGAAATTTCAAGCTCATTTGAATGATAAAAAACGAATCTAGAGTCAATTTCCACAAAAAGGTCATATACTTCAAATACCACCCTTGAAGCAATATTTCCAGAGCTGGAGTTGGTTAAGGTGGACAGTTTTTGCGGCTTAAGTGGCACCGAGAAAGCCTGTTGTCTCAATGTAGAATCAGGCAATTGAATAGTTAGTCTCGGGGTTTAGTGAGTTTATATATATATATATATATATATATATATATATATATATATATATATATATGTGTGTGTGTGTGTGTGTGTGTGTGTGTTGGATTACATTTGTCTAAAGAATTTTCATAAAGCTAAATGTCATGCAACTCTTCCATAGCATCAATGCCAGATATCCTTTACCCAGGGTCCATACTCTCTTTGTCTGTGCATGCGTGTCAAAATATTAATATGTTGATCACTGCCAAAACAAAACGTATGTCACATTCATTAGGGCTACGAAGCTGCAGCGCTCCCAGCATCGTTCCCTTGTCGGTTTGCACATAGAAAAACCCAGTATTATAAAAATGTTGTGTTTGTACATGTAGGTCAAACTTTCAGGGGAACCATGTCATATTTAATTGCGAGCAGGATGTCTCCAGTTTTCAACTTGCAAGAAAGCTGATGTCCAGTCCTAACATTTTGCTGGTAAACCTTACCGGGTACCATTATAGCTTCGACAAATAGCACAGGAAGTTACGCGCCAAGTTATCGGATTGACGTCATTTCTAAGTCTCGTGTGGTCGTACTCGATTGCACTGATCACATTGCACCTCTCTGTTCTGGACAAAAATACGTCCATTTCCTAATAAATAGAACCATGTCTTGTTTGTCATTCGGAAATATCATTACCCCTTTTTTTATCTTGCTTGATCAGGCACGTGTTGGAAATAACATTGAAGGTGTCTCATTTTATTTTTTCATGAAAATCATACTTGCTGCCACAATACAGTCGTGGGGATACCAACAAATCGTAAGCTTTTGTCAACGGAGGTGGCACGAAACAGAAACCAATGCCCAGAACTGTGTAGGGGGAAATTTAAAAGATACCATCTGATTTTACCATACCGTTGAGGATGACTTCCTGGGGGACTCTTCCATGGAGGCAAAGTGTGCCAGCGCAGTTGACCTTCTGTAAAGAACAGTTTGACGCAGACAAATTGCAGCAGGTTCAAAGAGCTCAATCTGACAATTACGGATGGATGTTTTCTTCTTCCCAAAATATACTCCAAATATTGTTTTGGTGATTTTGTGAATAGCTTAGTCTGTGTTACCATGGATGCCAAAGTTATGGCGCAAATAGCTTGAAGAATTATCACCCCATGAGACTCTGATGATAGACGCACTGGTAAAAATCCCATTTGAGCATTCACTTATCATGGGCCCCCATGTAGCCTTCCACTGTATGCACTGTCGCCTATCCGTGGCGTTTGCTACTTCACATGCGGTGAGTTGAGGGTTTTGCCTCCCGATCAAAGACGTCAGAACAGCAAGCCCATCACACACAGAGTGATTTATGTAAACCTCAATTCAGTCATGGTTGATATCGTCCATCGGGGGATTGATATTTATCACTTTGCTAGAAAGGTCAAGCAAATCTGTGACCTTGTATAATACGTTCCACGATTCTTAGTTTGATACCACGGAAACATTCAAGTATATCAATACTCAATGCTAACTACTGAACCGGTGGGACAAGGTTGGGAGATTGCCACTTATATAATTCCTTTGAATGGACATTTGGGTTGAGATACTGTAATGATGTTGGGTAATTTAACATACCTTGCCAAGTTTGATTTATGCAATTTGCTAATAAATTGCCTCTTGTTATTTTAATATGATGCAGTACCAAAGGGGAAAAGACACCCCTGAGGCAGGACAGATGTGAACTCTGACAATCCTCTCCTTGGTTGACTTGACACTGGCAACTGCCAGAATGTGTTTGTGTTTGTATGTGTGTGTGTTGTGTTGGTAAAGACTAACCCGAGTGATAAACGCACCAAGTCTGAAGATAATATCTTGCACTGGTTTAGAGACACTATAGGGGTACCGTCCCGGGGGATACTTTGATTTCTAAAACCCGGGGGAAAGAAAGGTAATCTGGTCTCCGACACATATAGAATAATAGTGTATACAATCACTAAACAGCTAAATTATAAAACTTATGCACCCATTGTCTCAAGAACATATACCTCAAAGGGTGAAAAGGTCGAATTCAGTGTAAATTTTCAGGGTTTTTTTTTTGTTACAAAATATTTTTTCCCAAAAGCAAATATGGGGATTCATCGTATAATATTTAATGTAGCAGCCAAATAGCGTTAAATATTATTTAAACAAAATACATGCCCCAATATGTAGTGAAGTTTAATAAATTTACCTTAATTTGAGCACAAATAAAAAGCAAAACACACACACACACACACACACACACACACACATGATATACATGGACACAATTCAATGTTAAATTTACAAATATGCTTGTTTTGTTCGATGTATTATTTATTCTATGTTCTCTGACTTTTCTCGTCATATGGTACTGTTAGCGCCTTTACAATTGACATGTGTTGCATCGGCCCTATACATTTTGGAATTCAACGTCAATATTTGCATTGTGGCATTACATTTTTAAAATTGAGGCCTAAACCTGGTTTTGTTATGTTAAGTGTTCTTTTGATTTTTGGTTATTTATTTATACTTTTTTTTAATTAACTTGTTTTAACTTTTTTTTTTGCACATTGAGTTTCTCAGAAAAAGAGGACGTTCAGTGTTTCCAAATGCGTAATAGTCTATTTTCAATCCTTAAATTTCACACGAATATAAAGGTACATGCGCAGACTAAAAATATATCCTAGTTGACAATATGGAACTTATGTTCTTGACGTCAATGAAAAAATTGGCAGATCCTACGGAATTTTGTTTATTTTAATGTTTCGTTTACCAAAGCTTACAGTTGCAGTTCTGGAGATGTAGCTCGTAAAGATGCCACTAGGGCCGCCTTCTGATCAGGGACCTTTAGGCAAAATGGCCCCTCTGTGAGAAGACTCATTTAGACTCACTGTTTCAATATTCCTGTGTTAGCCATGCCCACATGCCCTGTTGCCTAGAGACTACTTGATTAAAATATCTTTTGTGTCATTAAAATGGGGCCTGAAAAAGGGAATGTGTAATTTAATAAATCTTACAGAATTATTGAGAAGGCAACCAGTAAAGAAGGCAAAAGTCTGACAACAATCTAAAGTGTTAAAGTGTTGTTTATTGATCCGTTTCTTAGTAATCAATTTTTAACAGCGGTGCTTATAAGGCCCTGGGGTACAGCTATGGCCTGCTCCTGTGTGTATCTCGCTGCCCAACCCTATAGTCGCACATGAGTCTAATTTTGGGGGTTTTTGTCTTAAATATTCAAAGGACAAGATACGCAAGAATCAAGGGACACTTGATCACTTGAAAATATAGGACATCCAGTGGTTCCAAATACATAATAGTGTATCCTTAATCCTTAAAATTTGTATGAAAAGCAAATTAAAAATTTATCTTCACAAGCAAATAAAAAATTTATCTTCGCAAGCAAATTAAAAATATATCTTGGTTGGACATAAAGAACTTAAGTCCTTGAAAACAATGTTAATTCAGTCGCTCTGACAAAATTTTTGTTCTCTTTGAGGTTTCGTTTACAAAGCTTGAAATTCCAGTTCTGGAGATGTGGTTCTTAAAGATGCCAATAGGGACACTTTCTGATGATACACTTTTAGGCAAAATGGCCCCTCTGTGAGAAGACTCTAACTGATTTGCAGTGTCAATATTCCTGTGCAAGCCATGCCTAAATACCATCTTGCCAAATGTTGCCAAAAGACTAGGTTGATTAAAACATATTATTTGTCATTAAAAATCGGACTGAGAAAGAGAATGTGTAATTTAATCTAACTCACAGAATAACCAAGGAGAAAACCAGTAAAGAAGATGGGAGTCTGACAACAATTTGAATTGTCAAGTGTTGTATTTTGATCCGTCTCTTTGTAGTCGATTTTTACGGCGGTGCTTATAGGGCCCAGGAGTACAGCTATAGCGTGTGTCTGTGTGTATGTTGCCGTCCATCCTTATGGTCTCCCATTAGTCTTCCCTTTTTTTTGTTTGTTTGTTTGGTTTTTGTTTTGTTTTGTTTTTTTTGTGTTTTTTTGTTTTTTTTGTTTTTGTTTTTGTTTTTGTGTGTAATATTGCAAGAGCTACATAAGCAATCAAAGATCAGTTAATCACCCTTATTAAAGTGAACATCGAATACGAAGGACACTGACGGTGACCCAATTTAAATGATTCTATGTCTCTCACGTGTGTTTGAAAAGGTCACATAGAAATGTTATTTATGTACTTTGTGCCCTGCTGAAGATGTAATGTATTATGTGAATAAGATGAAGGGTACCTATGGATTAAATATGTCTTTTCTGTGTTTCCTGCACTCGATCGGTATTGAAACATTCAAAGAAATTCACTGTCTGGCCGGACTGTTCTTTTGCACAAAGAGAACAATGGACTTTAGGAGACTAAGACTGATGAGACAAGAAGGAAGACACAGAGAGAGAGAGAGAGAGAGAGAGAGAGAGAGAGAGAGAAAGAGAGAGAGAGAGAACGACACACATGATAGTTACACTTTTATAATAACTATACCACTCTTATTAGGAGTACGTTAGAGGCTAACTTCGGTATAGATAAGATCATTGCTCTTTTCCCTAAGGTGAACTTAAATGGTAGCTGAGCTGATATGCATGGTCATTAATTTTCCCTGTTGAGGACATGGGACCCATCTGCAACACAAAAAGGATTGTTCAGATTGACTGAAGTACATGGTTTGTTGACTATGCAGCAGTAATATGCATGACTTTGGGATATACGTAATGAATATATATTGCAATGTTCTTGTCCCTACTTTTAAAGGAATGACACCAGCATGCATATAAATACACATAGTTAGAAAGGTAAGAAGGAGCTAGGGTGAACTCAAAATCAATAGCTGTTATTGAAATACGAGTAATATGTTGTTTTTTATTGTTCTTCTTTTTTTATTTGTTTATTTTTCTGATTTTGGTGACTTTGTTTTTGTTTTGTATTGTTTTTGTTTTGTTTTGTTTTGTTTTGGGGGGATTTTTGTTTGTTCTTTTTTTAATTTGAGTGTATTAGTAATCTATGCAACCTCGGCTTGCCCTTTTTGCATATCATGCGAATTCACACCTCGGTGGTATTCTCATTTCGACATCAGAATTGCATTTTGTTTCCCTCGTTGCCTTTTGAGAGCTGGTGCCCAAGCTCATGAATTTGCTGAGGTAGGTTAAGAGAGCAAAACCAGTGGGTTGCATTCTATAAAGTTCCTGACATCCAAGTCCATTAGATTTACCCAAGCAATCTATTGACATCGCCATTAGGTCTATCACTTGCACCATTAATCTGTATGTGCTTAATCAATATTGTGTCCTTCAGGCCCCAAACGGACATCATTACCGTCGTGCACACTACCGTGTGCCAACAGAAGGAAGTGAGAATAAGATCATTCTGAAACCCACACTGCCACAATTCCCGACATGCCTATGGATGTCAAGAATGTCCCCCTCGTTGTTGGGCATTCATGTCAGTGATTTGTTTGGGTAAGATAATAACAAATTACACTGTTTAAAAAAAAACTTTTCTTTTCAATGTTTGGAATAAAAGAACAGAGAATCTATCCAAGGTGGACAAATTTTGAATTGTGCGTACATGCAAGAAACGAAAGCATTGGAGCTGTTTGCGCAAAATAATGGGAAACCATGAGCCTTATTTTCCAAAACCATGTATTGCCAGTTATCATTATCTTCAAAATGCCCTTTAGTGAACAACTGCCTAAGCTGGTAAGTTATATGGTTTCAAGGGTATTCAATTTGAAGCATTTCAGGCCATATGGGATATCGTAAAGGTTCTAATTTGGCATTGTCTGTAGCTGCTTCTTTCTTATACATTCGAACTAAATGCAAAAATAAGTACCTTGACAGCATCCCATAACTTTGCCGTATAAGAGAAAAAAATATCAGAAAAAATAAGATTCCTAAGCAATTCATAGCAGGAATTATAAACATAATTCCCGCAATACTTTATACTTGGTAATCGTAATTTTTCTGTGAAATTTTCTTTTGATAGCACTTACAGGTTTTGGGTGCTAAACGAATTATAGATCGTGGCCTAAAATGGCACATTTAAGGACAGAAGTACATGCGGGCTGTGCAAATTAATTTTACAGAAACCGCGAGTATTTATTCTCCATTGTCAGAGAATTGAAAAAAGGAATAGATAGGGATAACATGTGCCGATATGTAACTGGGCAGTATTGTTGTAATATTACTGCGCCGAATCAAATGTTTGTTTAGTTGAAAAATTCTTACATTTTTGTTGACATCCCTATTTCCTCGTATTTTCACAAAAAACGTAACAATAGATAGATCGTTAGTTATTGGTTAGATAGACTGACAGAAGGACACACAGACAGACAGATAGATAGATAGATAGATAGATAGATAGATAGATAGATTTCTCTCTCCTTTTTTGCTCGTTGCGGACATACTTGTACATACATAGATACATACATACATACATAGTATATACATACATACATGCATACATACATACATACATACATACATACATACATACATACATACATAATATCATGTGTGGCAAACGGAAAGGCACTACATATGTGGACTTCCAATCCTTAAAATAATTGATTATACAATTACGATTCATGCTACCATTTGAATCCTCCTAAACACATACTTTACTCAGACATCTGGAATGTGCATGTGGCGCTGACCACTTTCGTCCGAAGCACCGAAAAGGATAATGACCAGATTCTGATAATGGGTATAAATATTATTTCTAGGCTTCCTTCAAACAAATTAACTAGTTAACTTCTTTGCATTCATCGTGACAAATTTCCTTGGATCTGCAGAATGTTCGTCTTGGGTATAGCTTATACTTTGCATTCCCCGGGTTTCACGTGTATCTCAGCAGAAAAAGGATATCATTGCAAGCATATTCAAATATAATCAACTCCTATGCAATTATTAATTAAGGTATTCTAACGTAATTAGCTGAGTTTCTTAACAAACGGTCAGCTCATACCATAATTGTCTGGCAAATAGCCTAAAGCAATTTTTACATCAGAGAATCATCTGTGAAATTGCATATTTTACCAATATGGATCACGATCATCACATTGTTAATCGCTTTAAAAGTAAAAAAGTAATTTCGCAATCTGGCGGCAAACATGATCTTATTCAATCTCATATTGTGCAGCCTATTACTGTTTAAAATTCTTTTGTAATAAATTATATTTATTCACGAGACTGTGTTTAACTGGAGTCGTGTTAATTATAGAGTTCCATCATACAAAGAATCAATTAAATGCAGCCAAAGCATTGGCCAAATTATGTGTGGACTTCCCTTGTCAGTCTCGTTTTAAATTATTATACCTTCATAATGATCAACGGAATTACGTATTTCAGTAACTCAATCTTCCTTTGAGATGTAACAGTGGAATGGAGTCTGAATATTTTGGGAAAAGGGGGAAAATATGTTTTTTGTTTATTTATTATTATTATCAATTTTTTCTTTACTTTTAGCACATTTAATTGCATAAGTCACAAAATTAAAGCAATGTGGTTTTGTTGGTTTTGGTTTGCTTTTTTATTTTGTCATTTTTGTTTTTGCTTTGTTTTTTTTTGTTTGTTTGTTTGTTTCGGAGGAGCTGATATTACTTTGAAAATGTTATTACAAGGGTGTTTATTGAACTTAGATTTTACACTTACACCAAAGCGCATCAACAAAGATTTAATAGCAACAAGACAAATATGCTTGGCTACTTGAATCGATGTATTTAAATATTTCATCTCTTTATCTTCATTTTAACAGAGAACGTGTTCTTCTTTTTATGATTTCCAAATTGCCACCAAGACAGCTGCCATCTTAAACTAGTGTAAATGCAAGATGAATTCCAGGTTCCCAGTTAGAAAGAAGTGTGGCAAAACTAATAAACACTTCCATATAATGTACAATAGTGGTTTTCGATTCACATTTCATTTATTTTTTGTTAGCTTCGCAAGCCACGTGGCAAAATGTACGTCAGTTGTTGGAATTTGTTGAACATTTTTCGTTTTTCTTACATTTCGATAATATCTGCGTTTGCAATATTTCATAAAATTATAACTATATGTAGAGATTAATTGGTGCAACGAGAGCTTGATTGATGTGTACTATTCATATGAAGCAAGGGCTGTTAACCAAGAGTATAATTTGTATGGATGTACATTGACCTGTAGGGATTTCGCAAACTTCTGTAGAGTTTGAAAATAAATATACATACCATTAAGTAGTTATGTTTTGTCATTCAAGTCTACACTGATGGTTGAGGAGGCATTAGAAGCATTTTCTCATATCACCAGATTCCAGAAGTCATAATTATAGATCACGTTCAATGGTTCAATGGTAAAACTTTCATAGAACACTCGAAACGATTAACACAGACAAGAGGATATGATCTTTCAGCAAATCGAGATGTAATGTTTAAATGGAATGTAGCAGGAAAAAGTTGCCACAATTGAAAACGCTGTTGCCAAGAAGTACCAACTGTTCAATCCAGTATTGTCACATAAACCAAGTTTAAATAACTTTAGGAGGTTACCTGCACTTCTTCCAAATACACTCAGCCTCTAACTTAACACTGCGTGTCGGAAGGGACACTCATGCTATCTTTTTAGAAAGTAGAAAGTATCCAAATATAGTTGCCCATACTTGAATGCACGGCCTTTGTGTACGATGGATGCGATACTTTTATCATTATACGCATGAGAATGAGTGGGACTTCTCTCAAAATAGGTGGATAGAGGTTGACTAGTGAACAGTTCTTAAAGTGCTGATGGGTATAATGATCAGGAAACCTTTCAGTAAACTGGCTTTGTCCACGTCTTTAACAAAATAGCCCATCCACCTTGGCTATGTTTAGGCGAAGGTTTTTGTTACTTTGAAGTGGCGCCAAACGTGACCATTGCATTTAATTTTTTCTTTTACGAGGTTATTGATTATTACAATCCAGGAAATGGCTGCAATGATACCTTCAAATAACAGCAATGGCGTGTTTTTCTGAACGTGTTAGGTACAAAAGCTTCACTAATAGCTTCTTTACAACGTTAAAGTGGTGTACATGAGGCCGATCATTTTCTGATCATATATGCACTCTGGTGCTGATTAGCCTATACATGGATGATACTTCTGCGAAATCAATACCATTGACATTTAATGGCCATAAGAGAAACAGAATATGACAAACTAAGATGATGTTGACAAAGTGTGACATCACAAGCGATTTTCTTGTCATCCTGTACAAAGCATAATGTCATATGGAAACAAGGGATGCCTCGTTAATTATGCAATGTGTCAATTTGCAACGTGGCTTCAATTAAGCTCAGCTCAGTAAGCTCAAATTAAAAGGCGAATGTTATACAATTAAGCATGCATAGCATTAACATACTGTGCAACTTGGAACACCGAGACCAATCTGGTCTTAAAGTGTGAAGATGATACTTCCCAGATAAGTATAACTACAAACTAATAGTCCAAATTTGCTGTATACATGTACAGTGTTGTATATACAGCCATGTATCAAAATTTGTGTATGTTAAAGATATATCTATAGATGCAAGACAACCTGGAAAATAGAAAGATGTGATGTGATGATAATGAAATATTTTAATATTTTCCTGGTACCTTATTATTGTAATAGTTGTATCACATGAAGAAATATAAACACAGAACTAATTTGCGTCTTTTTTGGCCATTCTTCGGCAGATAAGTCTGTAAATGGGATGGATGAAAATAGGGATATCCCCCTATCACTGAATCATATTCAGGTAATTGACCGCCATCTATGGTATTATATTAAACAAAATAGTGATCTATCTCTCACCCTTTTTGTGCTAGCGTTAAACAATCGACAATTTTCAATGAGAAGAATATAATTTTCAACAAGCTGTTCAAGAAACCATTGTCTACTAAGCGCCATATTAATCGTCGTGCAATTTTTGCATGACTAGCCCATTTCGTATCTGTTTTCATCCAAACCACATGTTCTTAAATCAATAATTGACTTTTTCTGTCTGATGTTCTTATATAAAAAACAAGCAGTAATATATGTTCACTAAGAATCATGTCAATGTAACATACCTATTTCCATTGTGATCACAAATTCTTCAGCAGCTTTGATAAAAACCTTATGATCTTCCATGAATAATTCTATGTGAATGGCCCAAGACTAGCATCCATTAGAATGTATACCAAAGACTCTGCAATAATTAAACTTATAAAATTTAAAGAATATGTAATACCTTTAATGATTACTTTGTAAATGTTGGGAAGTGTCGCATACTCGATAAAGCTGCAAGGGAATGAATAGAATGGTATGTAGTATCTAGGACCAAGAGTAGAACAGAGTGTATTTTGAAAACCAGCCACAGAGGAAAAGCTAAGTTTGCTCTTCAATGTCTTAAGGTTAATAAATAATAAGGTGGTGAAATGATGCACCCAAACCTAATGACAGGTTGTAAACAACAATAAAAATCACTTATACATAATTTCAATTTATCGATATACATAAACTGGTCTGGTTATCTATCATGAAAGTTGCTCCAACGAAACCTATACTAAAAGATGGTGACGGTACCAAGGGTAATTGCAAACCAATATCTGTCTTATCAACAGTGTCAAAATTACTAGAAATAGAAAAAGCTAAACAAATACAAAGTCTTCTGAAGAGTATGATTTTTTCCTACCGATTACGATTTCGATTCCGTAAAACCCACAGTACAAAAATGGCAGTAAAAGAGTTTGATAATGATGTATATCAATAAAATGAGAAAAAAACATATGTGCTTTGTAATATTTATAGACCTCAAGAAGCCATTTAAAACTTCAGCACACTGTCGCTCTCAAAATTGTATTAGATTGGTGCCAAAATTACAGGTCATAAACAATATGTACATTTAGGCAATTATAGACCAGACGGATCAGTCAGCAGCTCTGGTACTCCTCAGGGCTCTATTCTGCGCCCTCTGTTTTTTTTTTTTTTTTTTTTATTTACGTTAATCACCTTCTAAACTGCTAATCCCATGGGACAGCAAGACTTATTACAGACAATACCTGTATTATTTACTGTGGATCAATAATAAATGACTAACATCTGCATGCAATCATATAACATAATGGTTTAAGGCTGACAGGTTAGCACCTAACATAACAAAATCCAAATTTCTGGTCATACGATCAAAAAGTAGACTTAGCCTCCAAACAGAGCTTAAAGGTTGATGGAGCATTTCTCAAAATGGGACCGCATACAAAGTATCTGTGTGTAATCATAGATGCGTTTATGAACTGGAATACACACATACAAAAAAAGGGAGACCATAGCACTTTTAGCTGGTATTCTCTCAAGATTGTGGTTTCTTGTTTAATTCCCCATATTGAGACAATTATGCACTCGTGCATCCACATATCCTGAGCTGTATAGAGACACCCGGAGCAGCTTATGACAATAGCCATAAACATCTTATTGTGTTACAGAAGAAGGGTATTCATATAATTACATTTTCTCGTCCTCTCACACACTCTGAGGATCTGTTCAAGTTCATTAGAATCCCACCATTGCTAAAACTATACTTTCTTAATGTTGGTATTATTGTGCTAGAAGAATTGCACAGGAAAACATGTGTTAAGTTTGGTTTTGAATATGAATGCTGGACACATTCTCATCATTTACAAAATATTCATTCCCCCTATTTTTGAATTTTTTAAGTGCTAAAATATATAACGTCATACCAGATTACACAACGGCTAGGTACAGAAGCTTAAAACTTAAAAAGAAGCTACAAGATTGGTTATTCCAGGAGAAAATTGATATTACAAGAATTGTATTTCCACATTGATTCCTTTGGCTAAATTCTGCATTATATAATAATAATAATAATAATAATAATAATAATAATAATAATAATAATAATAATAATTATGATGATAATAATAATAATAATAATAATAATAATAATAATAATAATAATAATAATAATAATAATGATAATGATAATAATAATAATAATAATAATAATAATAGTAATTTATTATTATTATTATTATTATTATTATTATTATTATTATTGTTATTATTATTATTATTATTATTATTATTATTATTATTATTATTATTATTATTATTTTTATTATTTTTGTTGTTGTTGTTGTTATTATTATTATTATTACCATATGTACTAGTCAGGGTGTTTCTTTTTATTCTCATTCAGGTCGATGGATTGACTTTGCATAAAATCTCAAGTATGATCAGCCATTGATCCTGAATGCTAGTCAGTAGTCTAAATGTATGAGGTAAATTTAGGTCGAATTAATGCAAAGTAATACACATATTCGATATCAAATGATGCAACATATTATATACTGGTGCTTTAAATAATTCAATGATACTTTGGTTAGTCAGTAGACAGATGAATTAATTGTATTTTTTTCATGTGAATAAAATTACTTCGATTTAACTCAGAAGTGTCCAATTTGTTAATATACTGCTGGGAAAAAGATGTCCCTCTTATTCAACATCATGCATGTGTGATAGGAATGTGTTCAGTGAGTTTTTTTACTTTATCATACCATTGCTTTTGACTTGTCTTGGGGGGGGGAATGGTGGTCCTTAAATGGTCCTTTCTTGTTGTTATTGTTGTGCCTGCTGTTGGGAAGTGGCATGCAAAAATAGCAAGCGTGACCACCATTTTCTGTAAGCAAGCTCAGATCAGCCTTGGCAGGCTCCTTCTCAGCTTTGTGATCTGAGCCCTGCGTATTTAATTCCACTGATCGGCGAGCCTCTGTGCCATTTGATCCAGGGTGGTTGCAGGTTATCTATACTCTTCCTCGATTGGATGGCCAAGCACATCCGATAAATGCACAGTGGGGAACTGGCCATGACAACAATGGGATATTGTGTTGCCGAAGAATTTGCATGCTGACTCTAGCAGTGTGTGGTTGTTCATTACCCTGTTGAAAGAGTAGCCCTGGATATTGTTGGATCCATTAATCAACTGTGAGCAGGGTCTCATCCACGTAGCACTGGTCTGTTAGTGTTCCATTCACCCTGATGAATGCTGTTCTCCCTGTTACTGTACTTGCTCCCAACATCATGACAATGCCTCCTCCATACTGGTCCTACTCAACCACACATCTTTTTACGAACCTCTCGGATTCATCAAAACTTTATTGTTCCATTGTGGAAATGAATGAGAATCGGGATTCATCTGAATAAGTCACACTGTTCCATTGATTTCTGGTCCAGGGTGTATGTTTCTCACACCATTGTACCTAACATATCTTGTGTGCAAGACTGAGAGGGGTGCAGATGGCAGGAAAGTATGCAGTCAGTTTGGCGAACACTAGTCTCTTGTTAATGTAAGACTCTGATGCTCTAATGTTGCAGGCCTGGTGCCACTGCTGACGATACCTTTCGGTGGAAAGAAACCTGTGCTTCTTCACATTACAGAGGTAGTATCTGTCACCCAGATCCATCCCTCCTCTTGCATCCCCTTATTTCCTAGACATAGTCCTGCTGCCTTTCTACTGATGGCCTGGAGAGCCCTTTTATCCTGCAACCTCCTGCTGGGAAAGGTCAGCCACCAACATCACAATGATTCTGCTCCTGTCAAATTCAGACTGTTGTGAGTGAACTGTACACCGTGGCATTGCGGATTTACATATATCCCAGAAGTGCCATTGACCCCCAATAAAGCCCATAGTCACCCAAATACCAGACACATATTCAGATCTCCCTGGCTTTGTCTTTTTTTTTTTTTTGTTTGTTTGTTTGTGACTGCTCAGGCATACCTTAAGTTATCCTGTTGATGTTACATAATATATTCCGTGTGACATCCATAATTTCCATAGAAAAGAGCATTTCACATTAACCATTTCCCCACTGAAAGCAACCGTTGTCGAATTGTCCACAGACTGCAGGATGCAACTGCAGTTGAATTCCAAGATTTCTGTCATATTTGGTGCCATTTGACCCGTAAACTGACTATCTAACTTCTGACACTGAAATCGACCTTACTAAACAGTGCATGATGTAAGTAAGTAGTTTATTTTTCTTTGAAATGACTTTGTTGATAAACATGCTAGATATGAACTGTTGGTTTGTATAAGATGAAACTTTGTAGTTTGCAGCTTATCTGTATGGAGTGACAAGGTTGGTATCAGCCTATGTAACACAAACTAAAAACAATGTTTACATAATATCGTTAATTTTTTGTATTAACTATAGATATTTATGATTCATTCAAAGGAGCAAAAGTTGATACATTTTAATGGAATAAATATTAGCATCATTTACATCTCTTGCTTTGTGTGTGCACATCTGTCAAACGATATGACCTTTGACCTTGAAAGTGACCTCATGACCTTGAGAATAACCTTTCAAAATAAAAACATGATGTTTATTGCTAGACTAAGTGCTGATAGGTTGAAACAAATAACATGGCAACTTTTTCAGATAAAATATGTTGTATCAAATAAGTCAAAATAGTAGAAAAAGTTCAGAAATTTAGCAGTCACAGGTTAACCTGGGTAGATATGCAGCGGCTAAAGAGTTAAACCAATGGGGTGGATTTTTTTCTCTCCAGCAGTACATATTAAAATGTTCAAACTGAAAACTCTTTTTATAGCAAAATTTGCAGGCAGACCTATGCAACAGGTAACTTTTCCTCTCAACATGTAAAATCTCTAGATTTGCATAAATGAAATATATGACGTCTTAAGTTCAATATCCACTGAATTTATAAAATTGTAATTATATAGAATTTAGAAAGAGTTCTCTGCAGTTTTTTTTTAATGTTAAAAGCGTAAATATGGGATTGTACTGGATAGCACGACAGCAAGTTCTACTTATTTATTTAATGTTACTTATAATGTGCAGGATCCATGTCAGGGAAAGTGAATACCATAACCATATCTTTCAAGGTTTGAAGATACTGAGTAGTAAATATTTCGACATGCCTTAATTTCCTACTGTTGTCAGGTGGACATTTCCGTCCATAGGTCTATTATACTGCTGCATGTCAAGGCCTAATGCTGAGTCACAATATCCAAACTCTATTGCGTTATGTGTACTGTACAGATCAACCAGGACACACATAAATTATGCTGTCTATATGCACGACAGACAGATGTTAGGGTTGTTTATTTACATTTTTGTATGAATGACATATCCCCAGTCATGACACAATTTAAATGAATCATGTTTATGTGTTTACTGTACATATCAACTAGGACACTCGTAACACAATTTGAAGGAAACAAGTGATGAAACAAAAGTAATTGATATTTTAATTGAAAATGACTCCTGACAAGCATTTCAGTATTGACTTTGCAAGTCATTTCTGCAGTTCCTCCCTTGGTATCCGTTAAGGCTTATGACTTGTGCACTCGAAGACATTACATACATGTACCATAATTATGAAGGGCCCCTGGCAGACAATAGTAACTTGAATTCAAGCCCAAATAATTGAAGCAAATAGTTCAGAAAAAGCATAAGCCATATTCATAAATTCCAACCCAATGATGACATACAACAGATTCAACAGATGCCACAACAGAAACATTAAAACGTACCGAGACCATTACGTGTATATAACTAAGATAAAAATCAGTCTAAGTCTTAAACCGACCACAACTGACATGTCTATCAGCATGAACATCACCAGACACAACAGCAGCACTTGAATAGACATAAATGAGATTTAACAGTTACCATAACATCAACATTCATCTTTCAGTATCTATGCGAAGAAGCAAATTTCATTCCTGGCTTGAGACAGATATTCACCAATATAATGCAACTGGTGGTTTAAAGCAGCCATGCATCTTAATTACCAAACATTTGCATTGATGAGCTGGCAAACAAGCTGTCCGGACCTATATTTTTATGTACTTTGATGTCCACAACTCTGCACATATCTAAGCCTGTGCTCAAGTTTCTAGCCATGGAGCACGCAGATTGAACTGGTATAACAATGAAAAAGAATCTGTCGCAGCCTTGACAGCGACTGTTACACCTTGCCTACAGTCTCCTTCCTGTTAAACAGTGGGCATTATTTATTGTTATGAGCTGAGGATCAACCAATATAATACAATTTAGCATTAGGGGATTATTAGTTTTGTTATATTTTATTTCTTATATCTATGAACCGTGATGTAGGTATGCTTGGCACCTAACAGATTGTTTGCGCCACACACACACATACACACACACACACACATAATCGAGTAAATCTCTAAGGCTTTGCCTATATGTTCGAAGTTTAATGTTATTAGGATAAAGTATAGAATCACACATCGCACTCCTCCATTGAAAATTTCAAGTCATGGTATTTTTGACGAGATATAAATGGCCTTTGGTGATCCATTTCTTCATACGAAAACTGTGGACGCTGTACTCCCAGTACTATGGGACCATGTCTGGCATTTAATATGTGCTACCTACAAGATAGCATTTTGTTACAATACCACCAAATGTAAACTTACCAAGAACATGTTTTAATTATACATCAGCCCTTAAGCACAAATACTGTACTCATTGTGCTAATCTGTTCACTTTCTACATGAACCTGAAAGGGTTGGCAGTCCAACATGCAAGCCTCTTACAACAAGTAGTCCCTAAAGA
This sequence comes from Hermodice carunculata, assembly GCA_964020975.1. NCBI lineage: Eukaryota > Metazoa > Annelida > Polychaeta > Eunicida > Amphinomidae > Hermodice > Hermodice carunculata. The sequence goes on along the minus strand of OZ026624.1, from coordinate 45,930,266 downwards.
CACTGTCATGCTTTGATACCTACTTCTTTTGGAAGTCGAAGAGGATTTACATAAGTGAAGCTTTGAAACGGTCCTTGAGCCTTTTAGGTCACCGTCAAAGGGGTTACATGGTAGTTATCAATGTTATTGACTCCCTTTACTTTCCTCCTTTTGCACACTTGACATCTGCATTACGGCATCCTCGTGCTTGAATGGAAGAGTAATTAATTTACCCATATCTGAACTATTCATACAATGATCATGCTTTTGAAAAACAAAATTACCCCCCCCCCCACAGTAAAAACAAACACACCACAAAAACAGGAACAAAATTGATTAACAAAAAAGACCACCCCCAAACATACATAAAGAAAGAAAAAGTAAAACAATAACACACACACACACACACACACACACACACACACACACACGCTGTTCTTTACTGCAACATGTATCTTTGCAACTAATTACTCCAAGTGTTTCATTTTCAGCCGTTCCATTCTATTCTATTGTATGCTATTCATTTTCCTTAGCTATTGCTTTCACAACAGGCCATTATTAGTAGTATTAAAAAATATATTTTCAGCCAAGTGACTGAGGCGCTTAGTATATTGTTCTTTGAAGTCGTAACTGACAACACTGTTGAATCATATTTTGAGTAGTTTTATATACAAATTTAAAATTATTACTTTCTTATTCTGATCATATTCGGGAAAATATACTCATTTGTGAAACCTATTCCCTGTATAGTACAAGTGTGGAAATCGAGTTGACTATCTAAATTAGAATATATAATTTGAAAAGTGATGCAAAGTAATGCGGATTTCATATTACAACACAGAAGCTATTGTATCCATTGCTTTATCTTGTGCTACTAGTACAAACTCAGCAAAAACAACTCAAAATAAAGAAAATATTGAACGCTTTGTAACCTCCCTCAGGAGATATAGTTTGATATAGCTAAATATCTTGTGCACATAACAAAAACGGCATGAATTCCCGTATCAGAGTAAAGTTGCTTCTATTTCTATCTGGCAACAAATATATGGTAAAATGCTGCTTTTCAGCAAAGTTCACAGAAAAACAAGAGGTGTTTCTATCAAGCAGGCTCAACTGGTTTGTGTTAATATGTATGCCTATCCCACGAACGTAGGTGACAAGCCAGAAAACAGAAAAGTTTAATACTTGTTAATACTCATAAAAGCTAGAATGGACATACTTGCATTGCCTCAAAGAACTGGAGTTAAAAACGAAGCATGCACCCATACTCCACAATCTGAAACAGAGTGTCTTATTCGGAAACCCCTGATTTCCAGATAATAAGCCATTCTGGGAAGCTAGGTGGACTGGCGCCATATATTTGATTTGCAAAACATGACACCCTGGCCAAGAACTGTGCCAGCAAGGTACTGTTACAAATTTAAGAATGCCAAGTTTAATATGCTTCGAGCATTAAAAAATGATAAGTACTCTCTGTTACAACCTCTTGCGGTTCCAAATTGATATTGTTTTTCTTACTTGGTGATGTTTTTTTGCATTCATGAGCAATTCATTAAAAACTAGTCAAAGTCATATAAAAAAAATATTAAAATGAATCAAAGACAGCGTACAGATATTCAAAACCGCCAATTACTATCTGCCGACATTAAAATTACCACATTTCATCGCAGTCCTCAATGTTTAAACCTTGGTAGAACTGCACAACCATATGTGCACATTGTAACACAGCAACGTTGTAGTAAATGCAAATAAGTTTTGATAAAATTCATGTAAAATTTCAAACAATGCTTGTGTGGGACGCATCAATTTTCCCTTTGAATAGCTTCAAAATAGTAAAAGGCATCTGTTTTAAATCCACTTTTGCCCGCAAGTTTAGCATCTACTCATCTATGTTATAGTGAGCAAACCTACAGGATATAAATTGTATTTGTGTCTTTTTGCCCAAAACCACTTCCTAGTAGTCAATACCCTATTCCGCAGTCCGAAAATTATATTGCATAGGGGCATATTTAACTTTCTTTAATATTGTCTTATGACGAATATCAATTTAACAGACCCACTGTCTGCTTTCGCACCTTAAACGCCCCACCTCACTCCCACCTGCAATAAATATCTCGCTAAAAGTGTTCACGACATCAATATTAGTTTCACCCATGGCAGCAATGCAACATTCCATTTGCCACTTTAACAAAAGCTTATCTACCATAATTGTGACGTTTAGAATGGCACACTTGGGCAGATAGATTCTTTAAATTGGTATGCTTTCTTTAGTCCTCTGACCACGTCATTGAAAGAGCCTTAATCCCAAGTGTTTCTGAATACACTTACATATTAGCATAGCTATCATGGTTATCGTAATATGTGAATCGGCCCCATGGTACCTGACCATGCAGATTCTGCAAGTAAAGGTGAAATTCTCAGCAACATTGCTTCCCCCGTAATCCTGATAGTGTAGGCCTTTTTCAGTGTGGAGCAAGAGAGGAAAGCAGTTATCCTTTCTGGCAATACTTACAATCTTGATGAAGATGGAAGGCGACGTGAAACGGAAAACATTACTTAATTATGGTATTAGCAAGTAGCCAATAAGTGATGTAAAGAGAGATGGCGAAAGGCTGATGAAAGATCCAAGGAAGCTTGCAAAACAAACAAAAAACCAAAAACAAACAAACAAACAAACAAAACAAAACAAAACAAACAACAACAAAAAAAAAAAAAAAAAAAAAAAAAACAGAAAAAAACCCCGAAAAACAAAGAAACAAACAAATAAACAAAAGCCCCCTCCCACCCCCAAGAAAAAATCTGGGATGAATATGTGAAACAGGCAGCATATAATGAAATTAAAAATTTAGAGGAAAAATTATGTATGCTTGGAAAAAAGTAACAGGTGCAGAGTTTGTCAGAAAAAGAGGATCTCAAGCTTGAAATAGAGGAATTATAGCAACAGTTAAATAGGGGAGTTGAACATAAAACAAAGGGAGCATGTATAAGATGTAGGGTTAAATGGTATGAAAAGGGGAAAAAAATCTAATAAATACTTTTTGAATTTAGAGAAAAGAAATTATAACAATAAAGCAATAGGACAGTTGCGACTCTCGAATGGAATAATTACATATGATAAACAAAAAATATTGAGTGAAAAGGAAAATGTTTACAGAAAATTGTATAAAAATAGGAGCCCTCCTGATACCAGCATGTTGGATCTTTTAAAAAAATGTAGAAAATATACCAAAATTAACTAACGAAGAAAAAGAAAGTTGTGAAGGCTATATAACTAAAACAGAATTCACTTCAATAATAAAGACCTTCAAAAACAATAAAAGTCCAGGTACAGACGCACTACCTGTCGAATTTTATAAATGGTTTTGGGTACATATAAATAACTTATTATAAGATGCAATAAACTTTGCATACCAAACTGGAGAATTGTCAATAGGTCAAAGACAAGGTGTGATAACCCTTTTACCAAAGAAAGATAAAGACCCATTTCTTTTGAAAAATTGGAGACCAATCTCGCTCTTAAATACTCATTACAAAATCATTTCAAAAAGTATTGCTTATAGAGTTTGGAAAGTTTTGTTGAACATTATTGATACTGATCAAACTGGTTTTCTTCATAATAGATATGTTGGTGAAAATATTATGAGGTAATTAGAAATACTAGAAGATGCTGATATGGAAAATATTGAAGCATTGGCAATCTTTATAGATTTTGAGAAGGCTTTTTTTTTTTAAAGGTATTTTAATTTTGGTGAATCATTATGTAAATGGGTGTCAACTGTATACAAAAAGGTCAGTAGTCAAGTAATTAACAATGGCTGGGCAACAAACGCCTTCTCAATTTCTAGAGGGGTACGCCAGAGTTGTCCTTTGTCACCGTGTATCTTCATTACATGTGCAGAAATTTTGGCAATTGGCATAAGACAAAACCAAAATATTCAAGGAATTACAGTTGGAAGTAAAGAGTACAAAATAAATCAATATGCCGATGATACCTGTTTAAGTCTTGCAGTGACTAGACAAAGTTTCTTGGAAGTTGTGCAATAATTTGACTTGTTTGAAATATACTCTGGGTTGAAGGTAAACTATGACAAGACGGAAATTATGCCTATTGGAAGTTTAAAACAACAAAAGTTCAGGATAGATACAACCAAAAAAAAAAAAAAAAAATGAAGTGGACAGATGGACCTGTAAAAATGCTGGGTATTTTAATTAGTCACGGTCGGGATGACATTGTGCGTTTAAATTATAAGTCACTAATACCAAGAGTTAAAAACCAGGTCAAAATATGGTCTCAAAGAAACACATCTCTGTATGGCAAGATTACTATTATAAAAACATTTGTTTCATCTCAACTTATTGATATGATGTCAGGTATACCAAGTTCTAATTATAAAGAAATAGGGCAAAAGAAAAACTTGGTACAGAAAGGTGATTTCTTTAAAAATATAGAAAATATTCTGTATAATTTTATTTGAAATTTGTCCAAATAAGGATAAGATTAAAAGAGATGTTCTAGTGAGGCCATAGGATGAAAGTGGTTTGAAAATGGTACATATTCAGTCTCAAAGCTATGTGTTTAAATTGGCATGGGTGAAGAGATTAACAAACCCGGAATGTTTAGGTAAATGGAAAGAGTTGGTGTTTCTGCAGTTGTCAGATAAAGGGAAAACATATGGAAATGTAATATTGACGTTAAGGATTGTCACATAGTATTTGATAAAATAAACAGCTTATTCTGGAAAGAAATAGTAACTATATGGTGTAAAGGCAATTTTGTAAAGCTAGAAAGTCTGACATAGTCTGACATAAAAAAACAGTTTCTATGGTACAACCCATTTATTAAAATTCAAGGAAAATCTGTGTTTCACTAGCAATGGTGTGAAAATGGGATTGAAATTATTTCAGATTTATTGAATAAAGATGGGCATTTTTTGAATTACAATAAATTTCCAAATGTAAAATCAAATTTTCTAAAATACCACAGCTAAATTCATGCGATACCAAAAGAATGGAAAACAAAGCTTGTGAAAACTTGATCAATTTTCCCGAACAAATTTCTTGACTCTGCATGTACATGGACCTACCCGTATAAATAAACGCTCAGCATCCTGTTTGGATCAGATAATTTCAAATATTCCTAATTATCTACGTAAAATTCGCGTGCTTCCTTCGATATCAAATTGTGACCATTGCGTTGTGGCAGCTAATCTATTATTCCATCAAAAGAAAGATCCATGTTTCAAACGTCGTATATGGAACTATAGCATAGCAGACTTTAATCATTTTAATACCTATCTTACAGAGGTCGACTGGACTTCTTGTTTGGTGCTTAATGATACCGATGTATGCTGTGATGCCTGGTCTAAATTATTCATGGAAGCTGCTACACCTTGTATTCCCAATAAAGATATTGAAGTTAGACCATCCGACTTACCATGGTACAATTCCCGCCTTCGGGCACTGAAGCGTCGTGTCAAAGGACAGTATGACAAGGCAAAGAGTCAATATTTCGAACCTGCTTTATGGAATGCCTTCTGCCAATTACGCAATCATTATCAAGACCAACTGAAACTTGCTGAGGAAAATTATAATAATAAATTGCCCGAAGATTTAAATAGTTCCAGTCGATCGAGTAAATGTTGGTGGCGCACAGTGAAAGAATTCATGAATAGGAACCAGTCACAATCCATACCTTCTCTTATTCACAATAGTGAAAATATTCCAGACAGTTTGTCAGAAGCCGAAATATTTAATGCTTTCTTTCTTGAACAATCTAAAGTTGATTTTTCCTCTGCATCTTTACCTGAAATCACTGATCATCCAGAGTCTACCCTTGAGGCCATAACCATAACGGAAACAGAAGTTCTTAAGACACTCTTTAGTCTTGACACGAGCAAAGCTTCTGGTCCCGATGGAATAAGTGCAAAACTTCTTAAGGAAGCGGCACCTGCTATTTCTCCATCCCTCACAAAATTGTTTAATCTTTCACTGTTGACAAAGAAATTCCCTACAGCTTGGAAACAAACAAACGTCTATCCTCTTTATAAAAAAGGCCCTGATAATTCATGCAACAATTATAGGCCAGTGTCATTACTTAGTTGTACCGGAAAAGCATTTGAGAAAATAGTTTTTAAGTATGTTTTCGATTTCTTTCGAGACAATATTGTTATATCTGCCCATCAATCTGGCTTTATGCCGGGAGACTGCACCAGTAATCAGTTACTACTACTGTACCACGAATTATGCCTTGCTGTTGATCAGCAAAAAGATGTTCGTATTATCTTTCTGGACATCAGTAAGGCATTCGATAAAGTTTGGCATGCTGGTCTGCTCCATAAGCTAAGGCAAGCTGGTATTATGGGAGCTCTTTTTGAATGGTTTTCAGACTATTTGCATAACCGTCACCAACGGGTAGTCATCCAAGGCTAGTCGTCTAGTTGGGGTAAAGTCTGTGCAGGCGTTCCGCAAGGCTCAGTTTTAGGACCTTTGATGTTTCTTATTTACATCAATGACATTGTGGACATTGTTCGATCTAACATTAAAATTTTTGCTGATGATACCTCACTCTATCTACCTATTGATAATCCTGTCACTGCGGCTCAAACTATGAATATTGTCCTATCTAAAATTGACCAGTGGTCCAAAGATTGGCTAGTCACATTCAATGCCTTGAAAACTGATTCTATGCTTATTTCCAGAAAAAGTAATCCACCTTCTCACCCCCCAATCCTTTTTCAGGGTCATATTTTGCAAGATGTGGCTCATCATAAACATCTTGGATTGACAATACGTTCTGATTTAAGATGGTCTGACCATATTACTGATATATCAAACAAATCCTCCAAATTAATCAATATCATGAAGAGTTTGAAACTCACTCTAGATAGGAAAACACTGGAAACCATTTATACTTCTTTCATTAGGCCTATTCTGGAAAAAGGTAGTCAAGTATGGAGTGGCTGTACGGTCCAAGATGAAGAAAAACTAGAATGTATACAATTAAATGCTGCTCGTATTGTCACTGGAGCAATGTATGGGACCAGCACCGCTAAAATATATGAAGAAACTGGATGGTTAACTTTATCCAAACGCAGGGAAATTTCCAAATTGATTCTTATGTACAAATTGGCCCATAACCTTGTACCGGATGCACTATGCTCTATCCTTTCTACCGCTCCTCCTGATACAGGTAATTATACCACACGTCAGCAATTTGATCTTCCTCATTTCCAGGCTCGGACCGACCTTTTTGACAAATCCTTCTTTCCTTCAACTGTTCGGTTATGGAATCAAATACCTCTAGAAATACGGAATTTTGACTCTATTGAAAAGTTTAAATCAAGTATAACTGAACTGGTGGTCCGACCTATAAAGTTTGATGAATTGTATAACTTTGGTAATAGATTCCTAGCTGTTCAGCATACACGCCTCCGTTTGGATGCCAGTCAGCTAAATTCACATCTCTTTAAGATTAGTGTTAAGAACACTACGAAATGTTCACGTGGCTCACCTAACGAAGATACGTGGCATTATTTTTTTCATTGTTCTAAATACACAATTCCTCGGTCTAACCTACATACTGCTATATCACAGTATGCTCCCTTTACATTACAAACAGTTCTTTATGGGTCCCCTAACTGTTCTTTTATTGAAAATATCGAAATATTTTCATCCGTTCATGACTTCATTTCCGCCACTGAACGTTTCAACCCCTCTGGTGTTGGCTAATAAATTTTTCTATTTTCGTTTTGTTTTCTGCTATATGGTACAATCAATTTATCCCCGGTCCAAACTGCAGATAATATGACATCCTAATATTACCAGTACAATACAATCTTATGCCCCACTGCATGTCTCGTCCGTGCTTGTCCTCTTCTCTCTGTTCCTGTGCGTCTTGTACGTCCTGTAGTGTCCTGTGATCGTCTTCTTCTGCGAGAAGGATTTATATAGGGCCACGCCCTCTTTCCCAATTGCATATAATTTTCATATGTATTATATTGTGTACTTTGTCAAAATAAAATACGTTTAAATCAAAGCTTGTGAATGGAACCAGAATTAATCAAAATATAAGCAAGAATTATTCGGTAAAAGAAAAATGTATTCCATACGAAAGGTGTCTAAATTTATTGATCAGATGTTAATAAAAACAAAAGGGCAAAGTAATGTAAAAAGTAAATGGATGGAGGAGCTTAATGTGAAATTGATGATGACTACTGGAGTGAGTGCATTTGTGAAATCTATCAATGTACAATATCTTCAAATATACGGATTTTCCAGTATAATTTTTTTACATAGGATTATATTTACCAATTACAAAATGTATGAAATGAAAATAGCAGAAAGCCCGATATCTTCTTTTTGTAAAGAAGCAAATGAAACATTAGTTCACTTTTTCTGGGATTGTAACATAACCCAGCATTTTTGGATAGAAGTATTTAACTGGTTGAAAAATATGTTACAAATATCTATCCCCTTTTCAAAATGTGATATCTTCTTGGGAATGAATCATAAGCATAATGTAATATGGTCATTATTTTTGTTGTAGGAAAAAATATTTATTCAAATGTAAAGTAAACAATAATAGACCTTCTGTCGAACGTTTTAAGGTGTTCTAAAAGACTTGGAAACAATAGAATATAACTTGGCTATTAAAAATAATAAAATCAATAGTCATAGACGTAAATGGAGAGAAATCAACTTTTAATGAGTAATCACAAGAAATTGTTGACATGAATATTGTTGTATACTGTTGATTATGTACCTCTGTTGTCAATGAAAAAAAAATAGCAGCATGCAATGGAATACGAGGAGAAATAAGGTGGTCATTGCTACTTGACTTAGGTTTGTGGTTCCATCAGAGGGAAAACAGATGAACATGTTGAAGAGTAACTCTTGTTCCAATAGGCTCGTTGTAGTGTTTTCACGTTAGCCAATGCATATACCAGGCTAGTGGGTGGTTGATTGTGGAGTTGTCCGTTCATATAGGTGAGGATTCCACATGCCATCTTGCGTCCCTTTTATTGTTTTCTGTGAAGTATATACCTTGCATGCAATAAAAGAAAAAAACAGAGAGCATGGATCAGAGGGTGAAATGGAAAATCAGATAGCTCCAGTTGTCCACTAACTTTGGTAAGGCTCATAAATCATTCACGAGGAATAAATATTTTAAAACGCTATTAACTGATTACGCCCACGAGGGGCCAACAGTTACAAAAAATAAGCATAATAAGATGGAGGCGCCTTCCGTTGGTACACAAATAAACTACAAGTATGCTCTCATCATACCCTGGAGTGTCCTCCATGAGGTCTTACAACATGGCGTTGCATGGGCCACAACTGCTTGACTCAGTCCTTAACCTCATAATGCCGTAGCGACCTGGCAATGCAACACATGCTACATTGAGGCTGCATTACCTGAAAATCTGATCAAATAATTGGAATCACGTTGCCCCTTGACACTGGAGACATCACAGGTCAGGGTACTCTTGTTATGCATACAAAATATATGTGCATTTTAAAACGACAGGTGGCAGTTGCATAAAATATGCTATACCCATGATATATAACTATGTACAAACAGTGACAAAAATACAAGTGACTAATAGAAGATGGTAGGGAAGGTAAACTGCATGTGACACTACTTGCTATTGAACCAAAATATGTGACACCACTTTCGGTGGACAACCAATAACCGAATAGTGAGGCTGGATTTGTTTACCCACTAGGTAGCTCTACTTGCAGGAAGGTAGATACCAACCCTAAGTTGCTAATGGCGCCTCTGCAACAAATATTCTTCATATATAATGTTATGCCCCATCCACCAAGGACTTGTGGGTAAACTATATTTCTTTCAAAGACTTTCAGCTCCATGAGCAACGCCAAACTTCCCTTTCTTCAATGACCTGTCTGGCTACTGGAGAGACTTTTCTGTTAATGTCTTGATCCTAGAATCAACCTCACACCAATTGTCTTCCTTTCATTGTTTTAATGCGTACAAATTATATATTAGAAAACTAGCTACGAAAGTGACTTTAAAAAGCCTAGGTTTCACCTTACTGCAACAAAGTGAACTGTAATTCTTGTCTGCCAGAACAACTGACGCAGTCATATGATTGGGGACTGATGGAATGCTAAAGCCCTGCTACCATAAAGAATTAGTAATTGCAATGGAAGTAATTTAACAAAAAGAGAAGGCTAGCTGCTAATGAGCCTTTAAAGTGCGTTACACTGAAGGATACACTTAAAGTGACAGTTAATGTGTGATGGAACAGCAGAATCCATCAATCGATTATTCCAGGAGCAGAAAGCAATTAATTGCCAAAAGGAAAGCAGCGACCTGGAGGCAGAGACCACGCTATCAGTGACCAGGGTATCTAACTACGCTATCGTGGTTGTTATGTTAGAATCAAAACCTATTTTACAACAAACCGCTGGTGATTTCCAGGCATAGATTACTGTAGTCTTTCACACGACCCTTTCATAATTAATTTGTTATCCAAAATAGCTAACAAATATTTTAAAAATAAGTGAGGGGGCGGTCATAGTGTCAAGCTAGAACAAGCCAGACTGCGAAGCTGTCCTGGGGAAGAGTGAAGAAGGGGCCTTTTAACTTTGGCAGGGCTTCAGTCGCATCCGTTTGCCAGTGCTCCAGTGCCGGTCAAAAAGCCCACCGGCCGGGCAACAGCCATCCGAAACACGCATGTACACTTTGAAAACACGTATTGCAGCAGGTCTATGGCCGGCCAACAGTGTCAGAGGACCATGAACCTGGCTGGTAGCTGTGGTATACAAGTCTCATCTAACAGAGGAACAAAATCAATATTCATGTTGCTTTTTTTAATTCATTAATTCTTTCAATAGGTTTACATATATTTTGTGTAAATGTCAAACGAAAACTTTATCAACTAATGTTACTCTTTGTGTAACAATGTTCTCCAAAGGCAAATATCGACACACACACACACACACACACACACACACACAAACAAACAAACACACACAATAGCAATAAGTGAAAACAGGTTTATATTCAGGTACAAGGACGGTTGTACAAAAAAGAGGGAATCCTTAAAAAGAAAGAAATACTGTGTCTGCCAAAGTATGAAAAGGCCCTTTGTTGACAGAGTCACTTTCCCATCCTTGTACAAAGCAACAATCGTGCTTATAATATAACGTATCCCTGATATGACATTATAGCGAGGTATTCATCCTATAGACGTGGTCACTGGCCGGAAATAAAGCCAAATTTTATGACCCCCCCCCCTGCAAAAATATACAAAACAAAACAAAAACAAACAAAACAAAAAAAAAACAAAACAAAACAAAAAACAAAAAACGAACAAAAAAAGAAAAAAAAGCAAAAACAAAAAACAAATACACAAAAATATTAAATGCCGTAAATTTCTTTTCACTATGACGAAACCTCGGCGATTTAAGTCAAGTCATATTGCATTTGGTCCGGGAAGTGTCAAAAACTTAATATTTTGGTCATTGCCATCCGGCTATGCAATATTGAGGATGAAACAGTAAACAAATGGCCCAAAAATGAAATTCTGTTCCTCAAACTGTGCTTGTAAAGGTTTGTCGCTTTACAATAATGACCTCTATGATTAGTTATTATATCAGGTATATCAAAGCAGATGATATAGCCTGCATGTACATTGAACCATATTTACACTTTTTACAGGAAAATATATTTATTCATCCCCACAATGCGAAGTTTTGCAGATTGGCGGCTAATACAGTGGAACACTGGTGGCATTGCATGCAATGCTTTTTGTTACTAATGGCAATCTGACATTTGCACACAAAATTGAACATCAATACATTCTAGTGTCTTTAATGAGTTACAATTTTATTGGTATATATATATATATATATATATACATATATATATATATATATATATTTATATATATATGTATATATATATTTATATATATATGTATATATATATGTATATTAAAAGAAACTCCAGTCATGAGAGTAACCAAGAATTTCTAGCATCTATATCTATCTCCCTTTATTGACAGTTTGAAGGATGAAAATGTGGTGTGACAAAAAAAATGTAGTGAGACCTTTACCTGCAAGACAATTTGGAGCAAATAGAGAAACGGCAGGAGGAAAGTTGTGTGGGAAAGGAACCCAGTGGTTCTGATGTACCTTCTTCCGGTGATATTGCTCCTCTAACAATAGTATATATTCCGAATGGTGATTCGCAAAAGTGCATTTTTGCCAATAAAGGAAAAAGACAGAAAGGTCCACAATAATCACAGTCCCACAAGGGAGTAAAGTATCAGAAAAATAGCACATAAAGACTACAGTTTAATGCGCAGAATTGGTGAATGCGAGTTAATTGCACATGGAAGACATTTCCATTTGTTTTATCTTACAACAAGCTGCTAGGAATGACGGAAAAGACAGTTTGAATGTGTTCTGGCAGGTGTTACAGTGGTGCTTCTAATGCCACATTGGGAATATTCTATTACTCTCAATAGATAAAGATCTAGAAGCAGGGAGTGTGTATAGCATGGAAGGTATCAATGACCACTTTGTGAACCTGTTACAACTCCCTTCGCTAAAAAAAAAAAATAGATAAAAGGAGGAGGTAGAAAACCATTATGGTAGGGAAGTAGCAATGCTAGTGATGTTCTAGAAGATTTCAAACACATAGCTCCAACATTAACTGATGATGTATATGGAAAGATCTGCTGAACATAAGTTGCAAAACCGTGCAGTTGGAATTTTATGAAGTCTTTTCACTAGGTAGCTACAATGATAAGGGCTGACTTAAATGGAATAAAGGGTCATCTTCGCTAAAGTAATCTAAAATACAAAAGTGCTGCTGTCTGCATTCCAGACTCCTTGTATATGATGTTAAGGTTGATTTTCAGGTCAGAAAATGACATTAAAGATACCATTAGTGACCAAACTGATTTATGTTATGGTGCTGTGAAAGATAACATGGTGCAATAAAGTCTCAAATACAGCATAGAACATGCTTGTGCGTTCACCAGGCCACGTGAAGTAAAACTGTTGGTTGATTAAATGCACTTTATTGGCGAAATTGTTGGGTATGACACTATAATGGCCATAAGACTAGTACAGACTAGTATAGCGAAGGTGCATTGTAATCGATATCTAGCAAATGGCAATGTTCTTGTGCATCCAAATCTTGTTTATGGATATTTTGTATAGCTTGCAGCTGACAACCTGGACAGTATAGAAGCATTTATGGATGGCAAAGGCAAATTTCATCTCACACCAATGGCTACTTTTCAGAGGAGCTCACCTGATTTGTGTTATCAGCGCACTACTAAAATTGATAGGACCAGATCTGGCAAACATAGTCTAGAAAACCCTTTTCAGATAACGGGCACCAATGCCTGCAAAAATCCAAGCATTAATTTTCACTAAGCCACTCACTTATGAACTGCATTCAACAGTACATAATCCAAAGCAAATATAAACTAGATTTGCTGTGGCTCGTTTGCAGGCTTCATAGAAGAAGATTTTGAGGAACTAGCGGCATCTAAATCCAGCAAGCTAGCTTATCATCTGAAGTCAATCCTTAGGCAAGGTCTATATTCTGCTTAATTTCTTAAGAGCAGACTGAAAAGGTCAGTGGGATGCGCAACTTTCCAAATTCATTGCTGTCCTTGAGTCGATGGTTGCCTATAATCATTTGAGTTATTTTGCGGTGTGGGCTTGTATATTATATTGACGTGGTTTAGTTAGAGACCCCAGCTTACTCTGCTTATTTGAAGGTTGAAAAATACCAATATTGTAGTACAAGTGATTAGTGGCTCTGTTGCCATTACACAAGGCCTTGAGCATGTAAACAAATTGTGCAAACTCTCTGGTGGTATTTCAGAATAAACAAGACAACAGTCTTTCCTGATCAGGTGGATGCTCATATGTTATAACAGGTTTGCCTCATGGATGACATATATCACTCTGTTGCACCTTCATGTAGCACATCAGATGTACCACTGTTAACATAAAGTTCCTGGTGTCCCGGATAAGGCATTCAGACCTTTTGGCCATGATTCCCAGCAGCTGGTTACATTGACTACCTATGATCTTGTCCTGAATGATCCAATACCACCGGTTCTGATGCACGTGTAATACTTGATGGTATTCGACTTGTAAATGCACATCATAGTCTGTTTGGAAATGCAAATACATCTAGGATTTGGCAGCCATTGACACTTTTGTGACACCTATTTGTAATTAGAAGTAATTATGATGCATACAAACCTGCCTCAGTGAAACAAAAAAACTTGGGAAGTAAAGTATCGGGGTTCCAGGAAAATATGCAAGATCTTGGACAGACCTACCTTTTGGATTTCAGATTCATGTCCATCTTATATGCCTCTGGACCAATATGCAGCATTTAATGGGTCAGGCATCATTATCCAATGCCAAGACAACCCTAACAAATCAGGCATTGATAGTTGCTAATGGCTTTGACAATAACAAAGTAGTGACTTTCTCTGAGTGAGATATGTAGCACTTGTATAAATGTCATGAAGGGACTAATAACTAGAGCTGTGTTGTATGCTGCAGAAACAGCTAAATGTTGTCTACATCGAGTCATTGTTGAAAGCAGTGATACAGATGTTTTAAATCTTCAGCTGTCATATGAAACTGGTCCAGAGGTGTATATATCTGCTGGAAAAGCAAAGCAGCCAATAACCATACATGTGCATGCAGTTTAATGATTCCTTCTCTCAAAGATCAGGCCAAGCCATTTTTCATATCACTGAATCACAGGTTGTGATACTGTAAGCTGCCTGTCTGGTATTGGCAAAAATGGGAGCAGGGAAAACATATCTTGCATACAAGGGCATGCTTGTAAAAGTTGACACTGGCAGAAAAAAATCATGGCCTCTCACTTCAACGCCGCTGAAAAATTTGTAATAAAATTTGCACAACCCCAGATCAGATTTACATGCATTGACTGTTTGCATGCTGACATGGTTCCAAAGTCAATAAATCTGCACGATTGCATCCAACCAGCAATGCCTTTCATTTCTTGAGATACATTTATCAAGTTCAGGTGTGGCGTCAAGCAAAGGCAGCAAAGCCCCACCTCCCAGACCCCCCTAAATCAGGATTGCACCTGGATGAAATTAATCATTTGATGCCAATATTGACTACCCAACACTGTTCATAAGTTTTTAAAGTGTGGTTGTTAGAATGGTTGTATAAAGAGTGCTACTTGCAAAAAAAAAGGAAAGAAAGAAAGAGTCCATGCTCTATTAGGAGGCATGTTTGCAGTATTTTTAAGCCCTTTAACCAGACTGTTTCATTTGACAGGGTATGTCTGACACATACGAGTAGTTCAATGTTCAAGCCCTCATAACATTTATAAAATAGAGGTTATACATTTGCCTAATTGTATTTAAAATTGGGGTAAGAAAAATTATGTTTTGATGGCATGTTTTTGTCTTAAAATCTAATGACTTTTATTTTTTTCTGAAATGCCTAAATACACATTTCAAATACTCAAATTTGACAGTATTTACTCAAATGGCACAAACGCAACCCCTTACGTTGTGACATTCACTCACGGTTAGCAGTGAAATGTAGCTTAATTGTTTGGAGACTTTCAAAGTTAGGGGTAGGTGTCATCATAGGATGGGCTTTGTTTTACATCTCTGGGGCAGGTTGTACATTGGTGCAGTACTTGTTGCGATTTCCCTACGTTTGTAAACGTGGTCTAGCTGCAACTTTTTATTTTACAATCACTGGGACTGAATATAATGCACCAGTTTGTTTCTACTTCAGTTATACTCTGGCAGGTGGTTTACATTAGATAAGCTACCCAGCTAAAAAAAAGCTAAATATTAGTTCAGGGGTAAGTCAAATTGTCCTTATCTGAACTCGTGCTACACAAATTTAGTGATAATATTTGGTTGAACAGGTATTCTTCATGCAGAATGAAGCTCCGCATCTATAAGCAAAACTTCACGTATTTAGCTAAATCCTCATTATTCATTATTATGTGGATTGTCTTTGCTGAGTATTTAGCATAGACAAGAATCCGCTACTGAGAGAGACATGTACGAGTTCAGGCTCCAAAACATGTTCTGAATAGGTACCCACTGAAGACTCATTTATATCTTTTGGATTGTATAGCCTATGTCAAATTTCTACAGAAGAACGTGCGCAATATGGACAATAGTACTTCCATATGCATATAGATTAAACAGTGACAGGTTAACGTATGGAGAATAAAGAGTTCGAACTGCGGAATAGGGTAGGAACTACTAAGAAGTGCTTTTGGACAAAAAGACACAAATACTAATACGAGCTGAAACATTTCCAACCAGTTACAAATTAAGCCAATCGCTTTTCCCTTTCACGAAATTTGTTTAAAAGAATATACTATATTATTAAGCTCAATTATTTGCACTGCATTTCATTCTGTTCATGCAAGTGTGGCCTAATAAAATTTACCCAAGCCCAATTTTTGATCATTAATGGAAAACTGTGCTCCATATTGCTGACGTCTGCTCAGAGATTATCTTCCAATAATGGGAATCATGGAGCAAGGGTTGACATATCGCTCTGCAAAACAGGAACCATTGTCTTCTTTCCCACGTGTTATACATCAAAAGAAATACAGGACACTACTAATATATTATTCATTTGCATATAGCATACAGGTTTTGCAAAATTACATTCAAAGTCAGTCTTTTCTACGGAGCAAATCAATTTTCACTCCATTGTGGCATATGATATATATATATATATATATATATATATATATATATATATATATATATATATATATATATATACACTACCAAACTCAAAAGCCTTGGAAAGTGCAACTGTCATTAGAAGATCCTGTTCCCACTGGAAATTCCATTTAATAGGCTGATAAAGTCATGGGAAAGACTTGGAAAAACCTACAAGAAAACACATTCAAGTTGGGGTCTGAAAGCTACCTAGAACAACCTGAGAAAGTCCTGGTATATTCATAAATTCCCAGTTTCATCTGTTCATGTGGCAGCCTTGAACAACTGAGAAAGTTAGTGATATTCCCAGTCATTCCCAGTTTCTTTTGTTTACAAGAGTCAATTAGTATACATGTGCAGATTCCTTCAAGAAACTATGAAAGGACTTGGTATGGGGAGGTGTTCCAAGCTTTTGCTCTCCAGGGGGCCTTCTCAGTTATCATTCATTATCTCTCAGACTAGACATGGAAGTGCAAGATTGACAGCTGTAACCCCTGATCTGCCTTCAATTAGCAGTGACCAATCAGCATGCAACATGTTCCAGCAGGCACTATTTACTGGTATCACTGGGGACGCATCAGTCTAATCAAGCATGGTGTTTGGTCCTGTACTCAAAATAATATGTTACTGATCAATTGTATCAACTAAGTGAGATAAACTCAAAGTTATGATATGATAACTTTATTTGGAATTCACTGTCATCACATCCTATGGGCAAGCTACTAATTATGGGTAAAAATCTTGTGATTCCTATGCCCTTACTGAGATGTGCATAACTGTTCTCATTTTTTTGGCTTTATTACTGGAACTTAAAACACAGGAAATGCTTAAACTATAATTTCAGAAGTCAACCATGAAGAAATGAGAAAGGTAGTTATGTTTACAGCCATTCCCAGTTGTTGTTGTTTACAAGTGCTCATTCGTACTTAATGAAGTTATGGAAAAGCTTGGTACAGGAGTGTATTCCCAGCTCTGAATCTCGGTAGGGAGCGTAGCCTCAGTGTTGTTCATAATCTGTTTGTCTGGACTCTGAAGTATTTATAAGAAACCTGGTCCTGGTCTGCTTTTAAGCAAATAAATACTTTTGCAGAAACAAAGCGCATATTTTTGTTACACTGTCATGATATGGTAACTTCTACAACTGTACCTTGTACCCACAAAATTTATGGTCGGCTTCATAGGCAAGTAAGAAGCATAAGATAAACTAGAAAAGAAAATTTGCTTGACAGCAAATCTGTTTGGGTGCCTTCAAAATGAGAACAGTTTGAAATGCTTTACTTTGCCATTGTTCAACATAAACTTTATTTTGTGTATTACGCTAATTTCTGTAAATTAGAATGCTACAACTTTGGTCCTTGGTTTATTGGATGTGGCCATGTCACAAACTTATAAAGTGAAGTTTGAATGACACTACTATCTGCAATAGTTTTGAAGTGATTTAAGACTTTAATTTTGTGCATTTGCATAAGTTAAAAGCCTGCAACTTTTGTTTATGGTTCATAGGATGCGGTTATGTCACATACCTACAAATATAAGTTGGAATGGCACCGATATGTATAATAGTTTTGAAGTTATTCAAAGATTTAAATGTCTTGTATGCATCTTATTTGCATGTATTAAAATTATACAATTGTGGGTCATTTTTCATTGGATGCAGCTATGTCACAAACCCATAAATTTAAACTTTGCATATTCACCTAATTTTTGCAAAAATTAAAATCCTATAACTTTGGTTCATAGTTCATTGGATGCCTGTATTGAAAAAGAAATAAAAAGAAAGGAAAAGTAAGAAAGAAAGAAAGAAAGAAAGAAAGAAAGAAAGAAAGAAAGAAAGAAAGAAAGAAAGAAAGAAAGAAAGAAAGAAAGAAAAAAGAAAGAAAGAAAGAGAAAGAAAGAATTCTAGGAAAAACAAAATGTCTGCGTTGGCACCCAGACATAATGAAAACCTTTCACATGTTTACAGATATGTGGGTTTGATACCCTGATGGGGATTCTGTTTCATTGAACACATGAATAGACTAGCACGCATATTATTTAAGTGTATTTAAAAACAATTTATGTCACAGACATCCAAGGCTGGCTATTCTTATCTTTCTTTGCGAAGAGCAACCCAGCAAACCTTCATCTTTTCTCAATTTTTAACAGTACAAGCCTCCTGACGTGTAATTGACAGAAATTGCAAAGTTATTTCTGATCAATATAACACAACACAGCAGAAAATTGAGGGTGCAAACCAGCCGCATATGCAAAACAAAATGAGTTTATACCCTTTTTATTGATCTTTTGTTATTTTGTTATAATGTTAATGTAACAAAAATGATTGTGACAGAAATGACCTGGTTGCATTTACCAATGTTCTGTAGATTTAAATCCATAATATCAAATTGCTTTTTTTCCCCATCATATCTAAAATATTTTGCCTCAAACATATATACTCTATGATATAAATGCCACATGAAACTGAAATTTTGTCAGACAGCCAAGTGCACTCTGCGTAGGGTGCTTATATCCATGACTAAGGATACTGGTATTTGTATATTCTTGCTCAAAACATGAAATGTAAAGGAAATGGTGATGTGCAATTATGACAGACAAAATATTTCAAGGATAAATATTAAGCAGATTTTCATATATTCCACATTTTCGTTTCATTTAGTACACAAATTTACACACAGATATTTATGACTGCCTAGTATTTTTCATTCAGAGAGATTAGGAATACATTTGCTGTGTAAATCATAAGTTACAATAACAGCAGCAGACATGGCAAATTTCAAGCATATGCCCTTTTAATTAGTACTCGGTACTAAAATGGACAATTTATACACTCAAAATTGAATTATTAGGGAAAATACTAGTCACATGTACTTTATTTCTGACGAAAAGACACCAATTTGATGGTTTTCTGTCGATTCACACACATAAAATACATTTATACATAAAGTACACACACACACACACAAACACACACACACACACACACACACACACACACACACACACACACACACACACACACATCGGTCCCAAGTTGAGAAAACTTCCCACTTGGGTAAGTCAGAGGTCTCTGAAAACAGGTGGTCTGTGATTAGAGGTAAAATATAATAGTACCTGCAATTTACTTTTTTTTGTCTTTTTTTTTTTTTGCAAGTGAAGACCACCCCATTGGCCACGCAAAAGTGGTCACAAACACCAGGTGGTGTCAAACTTAATTAATAAAGAATGTAAAATTCAGTGTCCAAGAAGTGTGGTTGTAAAGGGCAGGTTCATGTGGTCGCTCATGGCAGCAGTTTTAAACAGACCACCGAGCAAGACAGAAGTTGCATGGATGTGCACAGGGTAGGGTTGGTGCATTGCCCCCTCCAACTGGCAGGGTCAGTGTGGCGTCAAACCACTGGTAAGTCAGCGGGAATGCACCCTTGGCCCTTATCCATGCTAATCTTACTGGTATCAGGTTGCCTGTGGGCTTCTGAATCACCAAAGCTGTTGGATCCTTTAGCAGAGAAGGGAGTGCTGCCTGACTGCCAATCAATGAATGCAGTAAGGCCCATCAGGCAGGGCAGACATCATGCCAACACTGCCTGAGCAACTTGGGAACTCCACTACTGTACTGACCACACAGCAGCTGTGCAAACATCAACACTCTGCCCCCATTGAGAAACTTGTTGGGTTGGTAGAGTGGTAAGCAGGCCTCCATGGCTGTGTGCCTTACGAAACACAGACTGCCTCCACTGACGGATACCACTGTGCCAGGACATTACCTTCTTCTCCCAACCACCCACCCCACCCCCACTCTTACTCTTTACACATATGAGAACGGGAAAACTTGTATCTTCAGGTCAGGAACCAAACACTATTATTATGAGGAGGGGCAATTTTGAAAAATTCAATACTCTCATGAACATTAAACAAGAATTTGACAAAATCACATACATGCAAAATTAATAGTGTTTACAGTATTTAAGTCTTGTAACAATAATGTACTATGACTGTGAAATCCAGTCACATAACCTATACTCAGCAACTTAAGGTAATTTATGATCAATTGCAGGTCTAGACATACTGTGATGGACACATTTTGGGATTTTTTTGGGGTGGGGGGAGTTGTATTCTATAAATTTAAAAATCAACTTCAAAGTTCTGTCAAACACATGCACTCCATCTCCTCCTGAGATCTGAAAAATATGTGCTTGAGCAGATGTGAAATAGAGAGTTGTTAAAAACAAGGTACTATACCCTGTGGGTCCAGATGGATCCAACAGTATACCATGTTTTCCAATAGGGAAGGGCAGTTTCTTAAGTTTCCAGAAACCTCCACTACACGGCGTGAATCTTCGCTTTCATCCGGGTACTCGCCTGCGGGTGAACATTGGTTTCGGCGGATTTGCAAACACTGTGATAACATTGTACGTATCGGCTATCAAAGTGCAAAAAAATGTTCCTTTTCACGTAATATCTGCTAATAAATTTTACACACACGAAAGATAAATTGTATTATAGCAGAGCATGAATGCATTTGTTCGTATGTTGTGTTAAAAAAATGAAAAATCCATTTGAACCGCGGTGACCTGGAACCGCATTCTGTTTGTTACATTCCTGCGTACCGCCACTCGACTATGTGAATGGTCCAAAGAAATGCAATAATAAAGAATATTCTTCGACAGTTATTAAGATAATGCAATGATCACATATAACAAATTATCGACATAGCACATAATATGAACTCCACAGCATGAGGATTTCGTAAGACTCCTGTTGCAAGGATTTAATGTGACCCGGTTCATCGCGGGTGATAATGGAGGATCGAGTAGGATAAAACATTGGTCATCGTGTTTTAAGAACAGTACGTGTTGCCAACTTGCCAAACTTAAAATCCGGAAAATAGAAAGAAAATTAAGGGAGATTGATAAATTAATATGAAGTATAGAAGGGACATATTGATGAATTTCCGGTAGGTGACTCAAAATTGTCAAAAATCCACACTTTTTCCAAGAATTTTAAGCATAAAATTCCGAAAGTCTCCCGGGTAATTCGGGAGGTTTGGCAACACTGTAACTTACAGTGTAAGAAGTCGATTGTATTTTATTTGCCGGGTGTGTTGTCATTGTGTCAAAAATAAAGACAAGTAGACAACCTCATCAGAATATGTTATTGTAGATGAATCCCCAAGTTTTACAGTGTTACTGTATGTGTGTGGGTGGGTGGGGGGGGGGGTCGGCAGGTAGCTTTTAAAGTTAAATTAAAATTAAAATCAAATGTGATTAACTCCACAACAATGTGCATTGGGTTGATTCCTTGATTGCATTACTTTCTACAAAAAGTATTTATCAATGACAACATTATCATGATTATGAGTTACCATTGGTTCACATATAGAAGAGAGAAACCACCTGATCCAGCTTATGGCAGACTGACTAGGAAAAAAAAGCAATTTAAGACTTGATTTGGCTGACACATGAAATGAAATTCGGGCAATTGTTCGCGAAGGATACATACACATAGTTGAAAAGATATGGCCAATTGTGTCAAACAATATTTGTTTCCATACATAGCAAAGCAAAGGCCATACTGGTAATTGCTAAATTTGGTCCCATGAAAATAATTGACATTGACGCTCGCTACTTCTTGACTCTTTCGAATCTACTAGGGCCGGCAGGTGCGGTTAGTGTATCTTCTCCAACTTGTTACACGGTAACTTTCAGTTCATATCCTATTTCTCTTTCGATTTCTTTTTATATACTTACATCAATCTAACTGCAACTTACGAATGTTAATAAAACAGAGAGGCAAAATGTTCAGACCTATTTTGTTTCCTTTTGCGGTATACATTCAAATATGTTGCCAAAGAGATCCCTATTTTTCCAGCTACTTTAATTTGCATTCCGAAGTAACTGTTGGCAGAACAATGAAGAGAACAAATGAGCTTTGCAGTGTATATACAGATGTACATTAGGAAAGATTCGTTATTAAATCCTGGCGCAAAATGGACAAAGCATCGGAAGTCACGCAATGTGGATTCTGAAACATTGCCAGAGAATGCAAGAGCATGTTTGCGTTTTGGCTTGAACGATTCTTGATCGCGACTAACTGTGTATTTTACTCCCGGATTCAGCAATCTCTGACAACGCAAGCCCAAATATGTACCCATTCGATTAGCTTACAATCAGTATCAGCTTAGTTGCTACCTTACTTAAGCCCGCACTCTCATCGACATGAGAAGCTATTACTTTCAATTGGACCTTGGGCCCAAGAGAACACAAGTGAATGTTCATAATTAAGTAACAATCAAAGGAACTGAGCCACAAAGTGATCATGGGTTCGCCATAATAACTAATAATCTCTCCATACATTGCCATCGATGAAACTTAATGATCCTGCTTCACAAGTTCAACAGTCAAGAAATTAATCCTTTCAAAGGACAAAATCAAATTGCAGTACTAATGATTATTTTCGCAATAGCTTCCTCTTAGTTAAGATAAGATCCAATAATCATTCACGAGGACGGCAAGGTGCCATTTCTGATGATATTATCAAAGCCCTGTGAATAAAGCATTATTTGTTTGTAGCTCAGGTCATAACCGTATCCCATCAGAGCTGAACTGGGATCAGGCAATTTGCGTTTGAACTGGCGGGACTTAATGTAGACACATTTGATACTCCGTCGGCACGCATGTCGCTGAACGTCTTGGGCATATGCTGAGTGATATTATAAAGTCTTCTTGGGTTTTAGAGTTCACACTGCTTATTACATACAAGATTTTAATAAGTTTTCAAAATAATGCATTACTTTGCTGCAAAATTATGTGTTTGCCACATCAGCCCACAAAATTGAGCATTCACTGTTTAGGAGATAAACGTTACAGTGAATATCAAAAATGTACTGTAGTACGCAGCAATCAATATTTTTAAGAAAAGTATCTATCTATCTATCTATCTATCTATCTATCTATCTATCTATCTATCTATCTATCTATCTATCTATCTATCTATCTATCTATCTATCTATCTATCTATCTATCTATCTATCTATCTATCTATCTATCTATCTATCTATCTATCTATCTATCTATCTATCTATCTATCTCCCTGCCTGTTTATCTATCTATCTATCTATCTATCTATCTATCTATCTATCTATCTATCTATCTATCTATCTATCCATCTGTCTATCCATCTATTGCTCTATTATTATCATGAGTTTTTCGTTTTTTCCGTAGAAAAAGTGGTAGTCATTAATTTTAGAATGAAAACAAAGGCACATATTCAACAACTGAAGGCCTGCCTTTTGAATGCCGAGGCAATTATAAGCAGAGCCAAACTCATCGTGTTCCACTTCAAAATCATACAGCTTGCAAGTAGAGCGACCAGAAACGCATGTAGCGCCCACCTTTTTGTGACTTTTTTGTTTGTTTTTGTTTTTTTTTTTTGTGTTTTGTTTTTTGTTTTTTTGTTTTTTTTTTGTTTTTTGCTTTTTTGTTTTGTTTTTTTTTCTGTTTTGTTTGTTTTTGTTTTGCATAATATATTACAATTTTGCCTTTACAAATGTCATAATTAATTAACAATGGTTGACATAATATGTTCCTTGTCTTAATATTCCACACACACAGGGACGTAGGATCGCCTTCTCGCATATTGTAACTTCTTTAGTATGTCGATGAGCACGGACAAAAGTGGATTGCCTTATGGTATCGTTTTTGTTGATATAGAAGTTGAATGTTTGAATCTTAATTCCGCGTGCAGTTCGTTTCCCTTATTTCTCTTCTTTTAAGACCAAGATAATTAAAATGCATGGAAAAATGAATCTTTTATATATCCAACAGTGGGTGAAAGGTGAAACAAATTTGGCACCACTGAAGTGGTTCCGTGAGTATATGGAAAGAAATCTGGGTCCGGCATGTGGCATCAAGTTTAACTGTTTCCGTAGGTAATGAACAGATCCTACATCATGATTAATGACGCACCGTCAAGTTTTGTCTTCTATAAAATTCCTGTAAATTGGAAACGATGTTTAAGATACAGGCCTACTAGATTGAGGGACTATATCGCAGTTTTAAACTGTTAATGCGTTTTTTCTCCTTGAGATAAATCTCAGCTTTTTTCTTTTCACGCTCAAATGAAATGGTAGTTTTTTGTAGAAGGAATCTATCCAGTCAAAAAAGTGGGACTCGGCCTTTAATGTTAGATGACTGGAGAAATCATTATATGCACCGAACAAGTTAACAGGATCGTCTGCTTTATGCAACCGTTTCGATCTGCTCAAGCACAAAGGCACGTGGTGGTCTTCACAAACAAGCAAAATGTCCTTTACACAAAATTAAGTCCTTCCCATCACCATTATATTTGGAAATTACGTATGTGTGCGACGCCTATATGCCCAATTTTTTTTTTTAATTCAAAAGGCAGTTTTTCTTAACTGATATATATTGGCTAGATATAAAACAACCCAAAGAATTCTATCAAGAAACATAATTATCTTAATGTTATATTTCATCTACGCTTCTACTTAAGAGATGATCCGCTTTTTCTATCTTCATACTCTGTTGCGAATAGTAAGCCATTTCCGTGTAATATATGATATATCACATCGCTTTCTGAAAGCAAAATGGAATAAAATGGTTCTAACTTGACCTGAGTATTAATTTGGTGCAGTAAATCCCTGTAAAAATCCGAAAATTCGACGACGACATTTGGTTTGAACATTGAGGCTCGTGTTGGATTTATGCTAATCCAGGATGATCGCAGCCCTCTTGTTGTCGTCATGTTTCATCCGATCTTGACTTTTTGTTTATTTTGTCATAAAAATGTCAAAGCTGCCACACACACACACAAAATGACTTAGAAGGTGGCCAAGTTGACCTTCATTGTAATGTCAAAGTAGTATCAGTGCTGTTTTATGTTAACCAAACATGTGTCTCTCTTGATGCATATTTTCAAATCATGCCAATTTTAATATAACCTTTTGCTCAATGACCAAAGATAATGCACAAAATGTACATTCTTATACAATGGTTCGATATTTATTTATGTATGTATTCATTTACTTGTGCCTTCGTTCGTTTATTTATCTATTTATTCCATTGCTTATGTACGTATTTATTTATTATGTTGTTCAAATTTATTTAATAAAAAAAAACGACTGGAAAACAGGCACCATGTCTATATGAATTTTTCTTGTGGAATATAAACGTAGTGATGAAAGTTATTGCTGTTGAAATACAATTATACTTATGTTTCAATCAGGAACGGTGTTATGTGCAATGCGTATAACTCATTCAATCGGTAATTAAGAGTAGTGATGTTATGTTAAGCATGAGAAAAGTAAAAGAAAGAAGCACAAGTCACAGGACATCATAATATCAGGACATAACACTGAGAAGATTAGACAGGTGACACAAACAGGACAGATAGAGGGACTCCCAGTTGCTTGGTAAGAAGTATAGATGTGATAACCCATGTTTGCATAGCAAGATGGTTTAAATCTTCCTCACTGAAGAATAAAATTAAGTGTTGCCTCAAATATTGTTTTTCTTGTTGCTTTCAAACAGTTATTACTTCCATACAATAATGTATTCAGAGTGAAATGTGCCAGTGGTATGATTATTAGTTGTAATCTATTTCTTCGAAAAATATAATTCGGGCACTCAAAAATAGTGACAAGACGTTTCAGCAGGCGCACCATATATGCAGGCAGGGCAACCTAAGGGTACTATTTTGTACATGCCTTGGTTCAACTGGCTGCAACCCATTCTGATTCTGATCCTAACGTATGAAATATTTAGATCTATTATATATTTTAGTATCCACTGAATGTGCCTGCTATTTTGATTAAAATAATATTACATCCTGTTTGATGGTCGGGTGTTATTAAAGGTCACTAGCACTAAGGCCCCTCTCGTACATTTTCTTTGCTTGTCAGCACAATTAAAAATTATTTACTTCCCAATATTCTACCAAAAATGAACTGTAATGGACTCATTTTAGTTTTCACGAATTTTGTCACAAACATGTCTAAACTGCCAAAAAAAAGCTTAGATGGTGACCAAGTTGACTTTTATTGTAATGCCAAGGTAATATCAGTGTTGTTTTACATTAACCAAAAATGTGTCTCCCTTGATGCATATTTTCCAATCGTGCCGATATTAATATAACCTTATGCTAAATGGTCAAAAATATAACATTGTTTGGTCTACTTTTGAATGTGAATGTTTTGCATGGTGCGAAATTGGAACTATTAGGGCAGAAAGGTATTATGATTAATGGTGAGGTTTATACATGTGAACAGGAAAGGTAGACGACACAGACAGTAGATATTCTTGGCCTTACACTTTTCAAACCCAATTTATCTTTAAAAAGAAGAAGGGAAGGATTGGCAAAGTGTCAACGTGTATAATTCCTCCCCGTACATGGTCTATCAGCATGCTACGAAACTGTACGTGTCAACAAAATCTAATTTGGAAATCGACATCTTTCTATGATGGGCACGCATAAAGTGTGTTTCCCTATTTGGATGTACATGTACTTCCTCCGTGTCACAATGGCCTGGTGCGTCTCTTCATGGAAATTTCACAGACATTGGGTATTCGGTGTACAAATTCTGTCTTCATTCCCAGTGTTCCACAGTATTATTACGGATAGAGTGAATGGAATCCGTACCACTGACAATGCAAACCCATAGAAGTGAGTGATGTGCTGCAAGTGGAAAATTGCAAATTCAAACAAGTGGGCTGCGGAATTTTGGTGTATTTATGTGTAATTTTCGGTATATGTATGTGCAATTACATTATAGGGATTCAATTGTGTAGGCATGTGAAGACCTGAAGTCGGCATACGTTCATGATTATCAATACCCTGCGCGAGGATGATACAAATAATGTACCGGCATTATTCTGCCATAATCACCTTACGACTTCAAATAATCCATCAAATTCTATTTTTCTTCCTATCTTCTTTTACTGCTTCCTTTCTTTCTGTCACGTTCTGAGCAAAAACGATGAAGTGCTTGTTTTGTTTGCATGCCTTGAAATTATTATAATTATATCGAACAGTCAACAAAAAATTTGCGAAAATCGCAGTACATTACAATTGTAGTTGTAGATTTACAATTCCTAAAAAAATAGTTAACTCGTATCCTCGACAGCACAATCTGACATAAGTAGGCCTCACACACTCCAAGCCAGTGGCCCAAAATGCCTATACCAACATAAAAAGGTCTCCATAAGCTCAATTTTCGTCTGTTTAGTACTGAATTTTGACAACCTTTTGTTTTCATCCCAAGAGAAAACGTTATCGCCCTAATTGGTGTGCATTATCATTCGGAAACCAAAGGCCCAAACTACGTCATATCAACCGGATACATATCAGGAAAACATTTAGCATTACTTCCAATAACAGATCGAACACGTGAATGTTTAAATTTGAGGTGATTGTTTGGAAAAAAACTTGTGTTTTATAATACCCCTACCCTATAATTGCCCACTCATCCCCCACTTTACTTGATTGCACTGGCTGTGTTGTACATTGTAAGACCACATGTACTGTCGTGACTAGTTTATATCTGTTTTTTCACCATCAAGATTGTTTTTCAAGTGGAAGATATGAGAAATTGCCATTACGGCAAGTCATACTGTCCTGGATAAGTAAATGTGCTGGCAGATCAAATTAATTTTGGCATTGACTATCAAAATTCTTGAAACTATTGATGTGTGAGTTATAAGAATATCCTTACAATGCAGGTCACTGTGGTCCTCTGTGGTACACATGCACTTCTGCCAATGGAAAGACACTTAGCGGAGTCCTGGCTGTCTACTGCAGGAATAGTAATGGGCACTGCCTATCTCCATTTTGATAAAAAAAACCTGGATGGAAAGCTCGAGTCAATCATGAAGAAAACACAAATTAATACTCATACAGAAAATAGTCAATAACTTTGTTCCGAATCGTTTGCAGTTTATAATTCTTAACGGGCAAACATCCAACTAGCAGATCGAAACGGATTTGCCACATTTGAGAGCCAGGAAGACCAAATCAATGCTTCTTCTAGCAACGCCTAATGGTCGACTTAAAAACGAACTTTCTCTGGTCACGTCAAATGACCGACTCAGGAACGAACCTTTCCTTGATATGAGAAATGCACAAGTAGTCATTTAATGAATCCGAAATACATAATAGCCTTATCCTCAGCCATCTGCTTGTGCACAGCTGTAAAAGTTTATGAAAAGATTCGCACCTAATATCTAGTGCAGGTCACCAATTCCACAACAAGTCTTTATCGAAATAATTTTTGTGAACAAGTAATGAAAATGTTTAAAATAATCGTGGGTTTCTTTCCTTGATAAAGTGTACCACACTAGCACAGCACGATATGCTGTTTTGTTAATAATAATAATAATAATAATAACAATAATAATAATAATAATAATAATAATAATAATAATAATAATAATAATAATAATAATAATAATAATTATTATTATTATTATTATTATTATTATTATTGTTATTGTTATTATTATTATTATTATTGTTGTTTTTGTTATTATTATTATTATTATTATTATTATTATTATTATTATTATTATCATCATTATTATAACAATAATAATAATAATAATAATAATAATAATAATAATAATAATAATAATAAAGCAGTCCCGCAAACAGAGGCACAGGTTATAATAATAATAATAATAATAATAATAATAATAATAATAATAATAATAATAATAATAATAATAATAATAATAATAATAATAATAATAATAATAATAATAAAGCAGTCCCGCAAACAGAGGCACAGGTTACAAACAGTACAAGTTCACAATCATAAACTTAAGTTTTAAAAGAACCCCGAGATATAGAACGAGTATTGTCTGCCAAAGCATTTTGGCTTTAAATTTCACACATACACACTGCTTATATTAAAACCACACTTACCGTTTCTGTCCACAACCGGTTGTGAATTATTCCTCATTGTTGAAACTTAAACCATATGGTCAATTGTTTCAAAAGCAAACAAATAGCGACCCCGTCTTGCATCTGGTTGTAGTTGCTGACATGGTTTCTGGCACTTTTTGCATAGTTTGGTTTTGGCAAGGCACTACTCCACAAATCGTGCCTTAAGCGTTGTATTTCATTGTCAACCAATGCCGCATTTTTAAATTGTCATCACTCTGGTGTGGTGGAGTGCAGACGTGTTTATTTCCGTTTATATCGTTGGGACATAACCGTGAATATCATTATCTTTGAATATATCAACGCTTTGATATTTGTGGGCAATTGTTGAGCATAAAAAAGTGCCATATTACATCAGCAACATGGCAGTATTCATAATACCTAGTACACGAGACGCCTGTACTGCAGGATAACATGATGCCTACGCCTAAAAACCCAACACATTGCTTTATCCGGGACAACTAATGTGACATGACCACGTACCGATTTAAAATCAACCAGCTAATATCATCAAAGATTCTCATTTGCGCAGTCTCCTAGCGAAGGCCATTAATGTACGTGGCAAACTATGTTAAATTACATATCGATCCCGCAAATGCACTTGTCGATATACCCTAAAACAAGTGTTTTTATTTTTCATAACATTACCAAACAGGTTTTATTACGTTAATTATCTTTGTATTTGAACAGCTCATCAGTTGTTCCCCCAGTGTCTTTACGTCATGTTGATTGTAACGACTGGCACAGTCTCCGTGGTTGGGAGTTAATTCTTCAATAGTTAGAATAGGACCTAACAACAACTGGCGTTGGTAAAATTCATCGAACCCGCTCAAGGGAACGCTGTTGCCCTGGGGCATGTCATCGTCATTGGACTTTTTCTCCTGTTCTCACGGCATATGTTTACTGTTACAAGGACTTTTAAGTACAAAATAAAACCTTGAGGCTGACCACTTACATCCGGGGCATTTGGACGGTTAAACCGGGGAAGGGTTCGAGATTAATATGGGGAATATGATTGTGAAGGTGACAAGTGTGATAGACAACAGCGACTTCTTTCTGATATTTCCATAATCTGTAGGTCCCACCCTATTTATATATAATTGCACAAGAACCATGAAATCGAAGTTAGAAATTAATAGCGTTAGCAACAATTACCAAATTAAATGGTTTGTCATCAAATAAAAGGCCACATATGGTCCAAGAAAGAACAACCTGACAGACCCATAACAATTTGCAGCAAGCCTCTTGGGACATTAATGTAATAAATAAGAACAACATCTTCGAATTAAGATGTTTCTGTTCTCATATAAAAGATCAAGACCTTCAGTGAAGAATCTTATATATAGTGGTTGATAAGATCAGCACCCTTTAATTAAGATCCAGCTCTAAAGGAATAGGCCAGACACAGAATATGTTGCGCAAAGACTCCAAATCCCTGCATGCATTAACCGTGGCTCCATGTTTAAATGTCCCATCAAAAAGTAAAGAACACTCACTGCACTGTACGAAATATCTGTAAAACTTTATGGAAATTATCTGGCAGCAGTTTTACCAGATAATTTCCGTAAAATTTCACAGGGTTCGAAATAATTTATTTCTGTACTTTTAACAGAAAATCGTAAATTGTACGGAAAATGTTTGTAATTGAATCATAGAACAATATTTCATGGGGAAATCCCGTAATAATATGTCTTTGTACAGAAATCTTCTGTAAAGACGAGACTATTTTATTGCTAAAATATATGATGTTTGTGCCATTTTACAGTGAAGGTCAGTAGGTGGAAGCACTTTACAGAGCTATTCTGTAGACATTTTGGTCTTTTTATTTATAAATTATGTAATAGTCATCAAATTTTACAGTTAAAATCTGTTAAATGGAGATTTTCATGAAAATATCTGTGAAAATGGGTCTTGTATGGAATTTATTTATTTATTTATTCATTTATTTATTTATTTATTCATTTATTTATTTATTTATTTATTTATTTATTTATTTATTTATCTATTTTATTTACTTTGTAGTTTAAGCCAATTTTACTGATGCATGAAGTCTGCGAATGAAAGTCTTTCAGCAGGTTAATTCTGTAAAATACCATCATGTACCGTTATGTAGGCCATAGGCACATAATAGTTTGAGCAAAGTTATTGTACTGGTAGATCTTGCCAAATGTACAGAAACTTCAACTAGTTAAAGCTTCGTAATACATAAATTTACAGTACATGTATTAATATCAAAGCCAGCAGAATAAGAATAAGGGCTACTTCAAAGCACACCTGTATGTGTGCGTATGTGTGTGTATGGTGTGTGTGCGTATGTGTGTGTATGGTGTGTGTGTACGTGTGCATGCGTGTGTGTGTGTGTGTGTACTTTTTTCTTTTCTTTATTTTTTTGGCCAAAATAAACAATAGTCCCTAGTAGTAAGTAATAATTGTGAAATTTATGGCAAAGAAACCTCTCTTTTGCAGCCACTATTTCCTGCAGTGGGGTACACCCGACATAGGGATCGTGCCTAAGCAGCCAACCATTCCTGCGGTTTAGGGCACCGTCCCGGCAATATAATCTTGATTCAGCTGCCACCTTTTCCTGCAGTGCAGGACACCCAGCATAGGAATTTTTCCCTAAGTAGCCACCATTCCCTGCACTGCAGTGTAGGACACCAAACGTAGAGATCTTGCCATAGCAGCCACCCACCCTTCCCTGCAGTGAACATCCCGCATAGGGATTGTACCCAGCAGAAACCTATCCTGCAAAAAACAGGAATTGATATTTTTATATGAATCCATGGTATTGAATAAAATTTTAATGGACCTACCAACCTTGTTTCTTCATAATATATAATGCAGTAAAAACGGTTATTGACCTTATTATGATAGTGTATATCCTTAAGGCTGTGATCAATACATTCTTGCTGTGCATACCATTTTTCTCATGAAGGTCAAATGTAAAAAGTCCAAATCCAAAGTGACTCAAGTCACAATACCAGAAGAAAAACCGAAGTGACTCTAATCACAATACCTAAAGAAACAAGTAAAGTATGGTTCAATGAACTTGTGAACCTAAGCTAACAACTTCACAGAATCACACGGCATGTTGTGATAGAAGTTTGAAACTGGGACGAGCTGTAACTGATATAAGTCAGAGCTACCAGTTATATCCCTACTTTGTAGCTGCCTGTCACCTACACAATTTTTGGTGTAACCATACAATGAATGAAAAAAGAAAGAAAGAAAGGATGGAAGGAAGGGTGAGAAAGAAAGCAAGAAAAAATAAAAATAATAAAACAAATAAGGATGCATGCTTTCCTTGATCAACATGCACAGATCTTAGACTACAGAGCTAAACACTTTGTGCCAGGTCTATGCCTGTGGACAAACTATTCACAAGCTCCGTGCATTAAATCAGCTCTTCTTGCATATCAAGACCTCTGCCATCTGGGTTTTTTTTTCCTGTTAATATATGGGTCAATCAGTAGGCATACAAAGATGGCCTTAAGTACAAAAACTAGTCTCCTTTAAAAAGGAAATTGGCCTCAAGGTGAAGATAAAGTTACAAGTTTACGGAAATTCTTTTTTTCAACCATGAAACCCTTAAACGCAATAGGGAATGTTTTGTGAACAGAAGAGATTTGTGGCATTTCGTGCATGTTATGTGTTATATTGGACACGATTTACACGCGTTAGGAATATCGTACACTGAAATTCATCTTGTGAATGCATGCACAAGTATATAAGAAAAGTTAAGTACGATACAAATGACGCTGATGTAAGATCCTTATTGAACCCCACATTTGGCTAAAAATGATGGTACTCTTGTCCAAAAGGATGCCGTGAAAAGAATAGCTCGCAGTATGCGCATGTGCAACTGTTGTATTGCCACCTGTGGCGGAACTGCCTTCACTTGATCCAATATTACATATCAGTAGCGGCCAGTAATAAATGCCAGAATTACTATACACATCCTGACCTACTTCTTTCCCTATTGGGAGGAGGCTGGGGATAGAGCTGTAACTAGGAAGGGTATTTACAAGAACAGATATAATCCAATCCACAATCCAAGTGTGTTTTGTTTCAAAGATCTCCATTAAACACATCTTTGGAATATATAGTCCTTATTCTTCTGAACTTTGTGTTTTTAGCATCTCAAAATCAAGACATTCCCTTATTTCTTTGTTTTCTTGTGGATGACCCACACCAAGTGCCCAGTAAATAAAAGTGTCAATTATTTCTGTTCTATTCATGATAGATACTGTGGTGAAGAAATCTCTGCAAGTTGCTGATTATCCAAAGGAAAATCTTAGTGTTACTTACCACTACAGACTTGATGATGGTTTCTTTCCTTCTTCGTCTTCTACATAGAGTAGAACTGAGTGGTGCAGCAGCTAGCAACCGGTTGCTGCTCTGAACAGTTAAAACTTTGCCCCCATAGGTAATGGTCACTTGCATATGGTTGTACAGATGTCAGTTGTGAACTTTGCTGACAACTTCCGTAAAATTAGGAACAACATTTTATGGCTGTATAACAATGACAATTACGGACATTTTCTGTATCCATTGATGAACAAAAAAAATATCTGCATTGAATACAGATTAAATCTGTGGTAATACTACCGTCAAGCGAATGGGTTGGGGCAACACTTCAAGCTGTACTTCTACCCACAAAACACCTCACAGTGGAACTGTTACAAAACAACAGCCACTTATCTGCGTGGTTCAAAGCCAGATTTGCCCAACTTAACCATTTAATGAATAGTACAGTTTCAATAATAGGATCACAGCAGGTAACAGACTATCTGCCTCGTTTCTTTACTTCTTTTCTAACACTGTTTGAGAGGTACCTTTATTACCAGAGAAGTTAAATGGAACAGGTACCTTCCCTGATACCAGTGTTCGAAAGCATCCCCCCTCAAATTAGACAAGAAGTATAACCAGTTTATATACTTGACGTTTACTTGATGATCCCCCGCTCGCGGCAAAATTGCAGATACTTAAGGACTGCAGCAGTTGTGTGGCGGATATATTGATATAGGTAGGTGCATCAAGATCAATTATCCCCATGTGCAAATAATATACCCTTTATTACCTAATAGAAAACCACTATAAATAAATCCTATTTCCGCAAAACGTGCTGGTGGTTGAAGATGGAGCAGAGGACCGACCATTGGGTTTCTTCTGTGCGTGTGTGTGTGATTCTTTCAGACGCCAAGCAAGTTTCTCTGAAATTAGTTAATTTTTATTTTTTCTAGAAAAGAGGATAAGGTCAACTAATATTACCTTCTATGTTTATCTTCATCTTGAAAAAAATCACCTGTTCCCTTTGATTTGCATCATTCCCAGATTACGAGGACGACACGCTTTGCAAGAAACACAATCGTACTGCTATTTGTGATGTTGATGAATACATTTAAAGGCCTAAGATATTCCATCTTGGACAAATCGTGCACTTTAAAAATTCACGTCTTGAGGTACTTATAATTATAAAGGACTGACTCCGATCATTTAACATCAACACAAGTGCCTCCAGCTGTGCCCAGGTAACACTTTAAACTGACGTCAAAGTGGGTAATGCGTAATGGGAAAGAACATCCACATGTTTTAACTGACGCCAAGTTACCTAAGGCCTAACAAAGAAGTATGTGGGGTTCCCGTAACCCGACCGACCCAACTGAAAAGGCCCGATACTAAATCAATTTTATGAAACTTAAAAAACAAGATTAAAGCCACCATTCCCTAATAAAAATCGATTGACCTTGGCTGATAGACTATACCGAGAAAGTGGCCGTCCTGTGCCGTTATTTTGCAATAGTCAACTCGAACACAGCATTTTATCCCAACTTGTCTGGAGCATTAACTTGGTCTGTGGATACAGCATAGCTGCATCAGTGCATAGCCCTGATTGTTATCTTAATATTTCGCTAGGTTCGAGGTGTCCATACTTCAAGTTACCAATGCAAACGGTCGTTAAAGTACTTTTAAGACATGACTTATTATTCCAGTGTCAATTACAATATTTTAATATTTTATTTTTCATATCTTTTGGGTCTTTTGACAGTAAACAATAAGTAAGTGTGATCAATGTCATAGTCAGCATATAACTGCAACAAATATATCACACCTACGACTAAAAGGATCACCTCAACCTGAACGAAACTGTGAAGAGCGTCTTTTCACTTTACTTAATTATTACAAGCATAACAACAATAAGACTGTTTGACATAGTAGTGGGTACCTCAAGAAACATTCCTGTGTAGGCATTTAATAATCTTCAGCCGCTAACCGCTAATATGTAGCAGTATTTCGCAACTTTACTGGGCAATATAAGCTGGGCAAGTACAGCCCACGAGAGAAAGAGAGAGAGAGAGAGAGAGAGAGAGAGAGAGAGAGAGAAAAGCAACTATGGTTCTCTTGAATATCCAGGAAAAGGATAAAGAGAAGTCTCCACTAATAAGGGATATCTACCCAGATAAGTTTTGTCTGTATTAAAAGAGCGTTAATTTGGAAAGGTAGACATTTTGACATCAATACTTGAAAAGAAATATCAATTTGGAAGAAATGTTTTGTTTGGACAATTTGTGTAATATAGTTTGTACATATTTATGGAAATTGGATCCTGAAATGTGTAAATTTTTTATTTGGCTAAAAGGAATTCTTTATTAAACACCTGTGTTTTTGATCAACAACAACAGACATTGGGCTCTCATTTTTTATAAACTACACTGCAATTTAACTCTGTAAACTTTGATGTACCCACTTGGCTGTCTCAGGGGCAGTTATCATCGATAGTTACAAATCCAAATGCGGCATAATATCATGCGACATTATGCCCTTTGCCGAGCGCCATTTTGAACATGGTGCAATGCATTTCGGGACATCCGCATATTATATATTACATCACCCACCCCATCCCATGATCACCCCGTTACTATCCCCATTTTAAACCATTTGGGTGCGGAATCATTACTTGAAAAATGGCAGTCAGGTCTGTGGGCTAGTTCCGATTGGATATTTTGAAGGTATAGTATCCAAAATATATGCATGATCAGTGTAAAGGGAAGGTTAATTTGTCGAGTAAATGTAATGTACTATATATAATGGGACTTTTTTTAGAGTGAGCATTACCTGAAAATGTAAATACATTGCCTTGGATTTACCAGTTGTGGGCGGTGGGGTGCTCAGAATGGAATATTGTATCCCAAACTGAGGTCACCCTCAGCACATGAATTAAGTAGCAGGACAGGGCAGTCATGCCGAGTGCCCCCACTGCGTCGAAGATGAGCCTTAGTGGATAAGGTTGACCCGAAAGTGGATACAGGTCCGAAAGTACTGGTGGGCTTTTAAGTAAAAGGTAAATATAAACCTTAATATTATTTGCCATGTTAAACTTTATGTTGATTATTGTATATGTACCTAGTCAATGCGACGTCACATATACACTACAAACCCAATCAATTGGATTCAAGACCTTGGTGGCAATTATTTTATTTTTTGTATTTTACCTGTAGTCATTAAAAGAATTCGCACACACGCATGCACACGTGTGCGTCCAGACCCACCCCTCATATATATATATATACATGCAGACTAAATAGACCTTGCGATGTAAAGAACTGCCTGTACGAAAAACCTGACATTGCAAGAAAACAATACCTGCATGAATTATTGAATGAATAATGTAAGATGATTTGTGATTCTGACACCTGTCTAGCACTAGGAAAGCAGGAGATCCTTGAAGCAGCTTATTAACTCAAAGAAAAAATACACTGAATGACGAAAGCGGAAACCTTTCTTTACGGAATAATGACACAAAAAGGAAATCAATGTGGCTTAGGGCTGATATAGTAAAGGCCCAATCAAAAGAAGCATTTACAGTGTTGAAGTGAGTATGGTCAAAATTAATTCTCCACACTTTAAAAAAGATTATGTCTTCTTTTTTGAGAGGACGTAGAAACATTAAATTCTGAAAACCAATGGATACGCTGACATTATATTTGCAAAAATTCTGCTAGGCTGTTTTTATCGACAGTTTAACTGCAAATCAATGATAATAATGGACAAACTTGAAAATGAACAAAATACATACAGTTCTATTGATAGTGATGACCACGACGATAATGACGACGACCACGATCATTTTAATGATTCCCAAATCGTGGTTCTCAATAGGTATATTTTCACATGCGACTGTTATGACATCATTTCCAGTCATATTTTGGTTTCCAATAGCAATATCTGTATAGGAAGCATAAAGAAGTTTTCAAACTGATCAAGTTTTGCTATTTAATTACAATAATTAGGATCTTGTCCGTTTTTTTACAAAAATGTCCGTATACATTTACATAATTAATTGGGTCGAGTACTAGGCACACATATATAACTTACCACCTGAAAGTGTAGGGTTCATGATTTCATCAGACAAACTAGACTGTCTCTTGATAAAATGTACAGGTTTTAGCATGTACTGCCATCTGACGGTCCTTTGTGCTATGGCGAAGTTTAGTAAAGACAAGAGTTTGGCATCACCTCTTCCAACAAGGAATGTGTTTTGACCTAATGGACCCCCTCATATTAATCATGTGCCCCTCCCCCATTACAAAAAAAGAAAAAAATTAGAGGCCTTTTTCTGTCATTACAAAAAGCTTTCCTCATAGCATTGCATCCTCATATAATCTTAAGAGACGTGGGAAGCACGGTTCTAATAAATTATTAACAGTAACATCAGCATGTAACAAAACCTCAAACAAAGATGCTTCTTTTCTTCTTCTTTATGACTTTTAACCTGCCCACCTGGAGCATGTTCTATAGTAAGTACATGTATATTGCGCTCGTTGGTTGGCATCGGCCGCTCTTTAAGCAGGGTCTGGCCAGACGTATTGGTCTGATATATGAATCAACATTCATGTGCACAAAATATGAGAGCCCGAAATATAGATATGCATAATTTGTGCTATTGCATTGTGTGCATTGTCTATTTATGAGGCGTACCAAGCGTTTGACTCTTTATAACGCATGTGCCTAGCACGACTACGTTTCATTATATATATATATATATATATATATATATATATATATATAATTTGTATGCTATTCTTTAAATAATTCATAATATGCGTCACTCTGTTCTTATGTTTTTCATAGAAGTTTTCAAAACAATTAATTGCTTCTCGTCACCGAAGCCGCAAGCTTAATACGTACAGGCTCAGCATACTGACGACTGTCTGAAAACGGGATTTTGAAAAGAAGAAAAGGACTTCATTGTTGTGTTGTAGCCTGTATTCTCCAACTCAGTTGCTGACAGTTACTACCTCCACCCAGCTCATTGAAAGAGACGTATCAACCCTTTCAGGTGTTTTCAGGGCGGAAAGATTTGCCTCTATTTTACCATAGGTTCCACAGTTCACCATTTAAAATATCCATTCTATTTGTGGTTTACTATTGTTTCCAATTATACTGAGAGTCGCACCGTATCTTGTCACTAATACACGAGGCCATTGTCACTTGTTTTCAAAACGGCTCCATATCTGTCATATATGTGAGTATTTTACTGTAGGAATGAAGCAGCT
The DNA here is from genome assembly GCA_964020975.1 of Hermodice carunculata. Taxonomy (NCBI): domain Eukaryota; kingdom Metazoa; phylum Annelida; class Polychaeta; order Eunicida; family Amphinomidae; genus Hermodice; species Hermodice carunculata. Next base: position 45,891,031 of record OZ026624.1, on the reverse strand, counting down.
AAATACAAACTAATTTGTGATTCACTGTACGTAACTGCAACAAAATCGTATTTCACCTACACTTGTATTTTTTCCTTAACAAGTCTTTCAGACACCAGTTCTGGTGTCATCACGAGCATATATTCAGCCACATTACTATAACAGGCTAATGTTGAGGGGGCCGAGGGAAGCAAGAAGGGTACTATTAAGCTCTATCCAAAAAAAAAATAACTTTCACATTTCAAGCAAAAATAATGTGAGATTTTTTACATTTTACATTGAACAAGAAACATGCGTTGGTCTGCATTTCGTTTTTTCATACAGTTTTACGGATTTATATGAAAATTAATCCACAGCGCCAAAAAAAATCATTTACAAGAAATAAGTTAACCCCTGTATGTTTCAGACCAAATAGAGTTAATTCTCCACGTATCACGTACCACCCCTCTGTAACAATTCAAATGAAAATAGGTTATCAGTTTCACGTTTCGTGCAAAATAAAAATAATGCCCTTTCAGACGTCCGGAAATAAACCTTCACCCCTCCATGTTTTTCTTCGTTTGCCTTTCATAAACTAATGTAGGTATATTAAAATATTCTGCTGGCTATGCTGAAGACTGTGGCAATGTCTTACGGGAATTTTTGCCCTCTTAAATATTGTAAAATGCACCGGTTATATATTGCATCTGCGATACAAACATCTGCACTTAGGTTTGAAGATTGTGCGAGGGAATTATGTAAATGCTCCGAAAAGTTACCACACAGCAAGGTTGTAGAAAGTTTTAAACATATAAAAATATTTGTAATCAATTTTAGACAACTTGCTCATCGTGACTGACCCCAACTTAATCATGTCTTTCATTTCTCCCGGTGACCATTCTAGATACATATATATTGATTTAGAAACTCAACGACAGTTCATGCTTACATTGTATATTTCATGCGAGCACAGGTGCCAAATGCATGTTCACAGTTTCCATGTCCGCATCACATGATTTGTGCAACTCGTTCACATTCTTTATGGAACAGATGTACTTCAACTGTTCAGTGGCTGGTATAAAAATACCCATTAATGGTCATGTGGATGGCAGCGGCAACGAATATTTTGTCCATTGTATAGAGGGCAGCAGTGAAAAAGAGTAGTGTGCACGTTGCCTGACGAGGTGTAGGGACCAGTCTTTGATTTCAGCCAGTACCAACTAAGAAAGCTGAGGCCTCTCTTTTTGGCAGTTAATTTGTTTCAAATCGATTTTAGCTTCTATTTACATTCATTTGAGGTCGTACTAAATGTACGTTACATATAATAGGCTTGCTGGTATTCACAGAGGGGATAATGTACCACCTTTCCCCATGATATAGTGCGTATCTACGGACAGCTGCCCCAAGATGCCCTCACACTCATACATTTTTCTATGTTAGGTAGATAATATATAGTAAAGACACATCCCATCTGTAAACTAGCCAAAGATCAAAAGCGCATGATGGATTGTACTTTCTTTGAATATGCAAGCTTGAAACATGAGTTTCCTTTCCTTTTTCCTCATCTGTCCTGTCCTAAGTCTTTTATAATGCTCACGGCCACCAAAGTCCTCATTACTGACTTGTTATCGGATAATAAATTTTGCATGTTGAAACCTGGCTTCCAAAAAGGAAAACCAATTTTGTCCGCAGTTTTTTGTTTGTTTTAATCACAAGGTTTTCAATAAAGTGTATTGATCTGTTTTCATTAGTTGAAAATTTCAATTTTTTCCTTTTGAACAATATATGAATCATAGAGTACCTTAAATGGTTCATGAATGTGCAACAATTGGGTCCCAAGTATCCTGTCAGAGCAGATTCGTGTAATTCATCAATATTCATAGATTAGGCTGCAAGTGTTTAATGGTAAACACTGATCCATGACTTCAATGTTAATTTTTGCACTCAGAGGAGTTACAATTGCCCGGATGTACATGTTTGTATGCAAGTATATCAGAACAGATTCGTGTAATTCATCAATATTCATAGATTAGGCTGCAAGTGTTTAGTGGTAAACACTGATCCATGACTTCAATATTGATTCTTGCACTCTACAATTGCTCGGATGTACATGTATGTATGTATGTATGTATGTATGTATGTATGTATGTATGTATGTATGTATGTATGTATGTATGTACGCATGTATATATGTATGTTCAATTCAATTTTGTAAAACGGAGATCACTTCTACTTATTCAGGCATAATTAGTATATGAGCTATGTCATCGGTACTTATGGTGAATCCCGGTATCCTCAAATTTTCAATGTAAGAGCAATAAAAAAAAATGTTTGACAAGCTCTTTCTCAAATATCTACGGATCGTCTTTGGAAAAGTGGATACAACCACTTCGGTTTCTTCAATGCTTGGCAAAATTATGTTGACCAATATGATTGCAACCGTTACTTGCTTCTTTCCTCGCCATTGTGTTTCTTAATATGATGTACATTATTGTCTAAGCAGTCAAATATATGTTAACTGGGAACAACATGGCAAATAAAGTACAACAAAACGTAATAAATGGAGAAACACTTTGTGAAAAAGCACACGAGTTATGAAAGCTCCAGCAGTTAAATAGATTTATTAGGGTAATCAAACTCATAAAACCAGGAAATCAATGTTTGTGAGAAACTGCTTTGCATCATTTGCAAACAGAGGAAACGTTCTGTAAGCATTCAGTAATTTCGGTAACGGCAATGCAAGAATGACGCTTATGGATGATGTGACGGCCATTGATCAAAAATTTGATACTAACAGCGAACATTACTATTATGTATCACAAGACGCGTGCATTTTAATAGCCACATAACCGTTAAAGGATGCGGCGTGGGCAGGGGTTATGAAGCTTAAGACATTTCTATCGCCAATATGAGAGAAATGCCACAGTTGATGTCCATGAGCAAATGTTTCAACTCAAAAAAGAAAAGAAATCCTAATGACAGACAGAAACTCATTTATTGCGACCTTGATGAGGACGGAGCAACAAGATTGTTCGAATTGAGCCAACAATCATGCAGCTGGAGATCGAAATGTTACAGACTGCCAAAGGTAACGTCTTCACCAGCCAAATATGAAGCCTTTAATGCTCATGAGTGAGGATTATTTCAAGCATATGGCTGCCAAATTCTACGCGTACGGGCTAAGGGTGAAAGCCACCTGGAAAAAAGTATGAACTTTCTGGAGCTGTGATATGATCTGTACTGTTAGCGCCAAACCAGTCATTTAAGAGGATCGGGTAAATAGGCTTACCGAGTTCACCCATCACGCTCTTAAAGCAGCCTTAGAGCACCGTGTAGATATGTCGAATGGGGCGTCGTAATCCGATTGCCTTCCTCTGTCCCTCTGACACTTTTATACAAAATGTTTGGTGAAAGCGTCATATGAACAAAAGTGAATAAAAAAAGGTGTTATTTAAAACTACTGTTCATTTTCGACCAGTTTGACCTGTCAATTGGCCTGTAAGTTGTACATGTGCTATTGTAATCTATCCTTTATGATGAAATTAATGACCGTAAGACGTCACATCCAGTAAATTAGAATGCTTTACATTGAGTGATAACTCTTGTTTTTACTAGAAACGTAATTTTTGGCACGATTATATGCCGGCATTATGTGTGCAGATAACGATAACAAACTATTTCAAGATGAGCATAGCATTAATATATACGCCACCTCAAACCTTAATTAATCCCATTGAGCTTGAATATCTATAAGTAATTTGTGGAAAATCTGCTGGGAGTATTTATTGTTTTAACCTGTGAAGGGTGGCCTTTGTGGTGGATGCGAATTGCGTTGGCAAACCCAAGGATAGCAATCAGGACTATTTTGCACCCTGACAATCAAGAGATGTCTCTATATTCGCAGGGTGGTCGTTGATATATTTTGATAGGTTTACCTGAATTATTTATGATTCGCGAAATAACGGCCTTGAAAATGTAGTGTCACTTACAGTAATGCTATTCTGTTGTTACGTGCAAAATTTGAATTTCATGGGAAATATACTATTTTGTATGGCGTGAGGAATATTTATTCTTCGGGGCAAAAACATTCCTGCTATTTTCAATGGTACTGATCGACAAGTCATTGAGGCGACTAATTGGGGAAGACGCCGGCACTTGTAATGTCTGGGTACGAGCCCAGACATTGTGTTTTTCCAAGAATTCTTTTTTCTTTCTTTGTTTTTGACTGCGAAATTTATCCAAAGATTTCATCGGACACCATTGTTGCGATAACCATAAACATGTCATGGTCGCTGATCTTCCAGTGAAACTGGCTATGTCATTTGAAATAGTCGTGATGTTAAAAAATTATGCAAATTAGGGCAATTAAAATTGTAAAGGCTCCATACCTTCCGAGCTATTGCAGATAGGCACACAATTTCAATGTGCATGTATATGTTTGTCACACTTGCAAACATAATGGAGAGCAAATGAAAGTTTTAGAATTTCAAATTATGCTTATTAGGGACATTGAAAAAAATGAATATCTCCAAAGCTAGTTTAGATAGAGATACCATTCCAACTTCAATTTATTGGTTTGTAGCCCACCCCCCTCCAATGAACCATGAACCAAAGTTGTAACATTTTATATATGCAAATTAGATGCATATGCAAAATTTAAAACTTAAAAAGCTTCAAAACTACTATAGATTGTGGTGCCACTCCGGATTTGTGACATAGCCGCATCCAGTTCACTATGGAAAAATTTGTAAAATTTTAATTTTTGCAAATAAGGTTTAACATAAAGTAAAAATCTGAAATATCTTCAAACAATTATACATAGAAGTGCCGTTCTAAATTCAATTTGTAGACTTGGGACACACCCGCCTCAAATAAGCCATGAACCAACGTTGTAGGCTTTTAATTTATGAAAATTAGGCAAACACACAAAATAAAAACCTTTTATAGTTTCAAAACTTGTATTGATAAAAGTGGTGTCATTCAAACTTCAGTTTATAAGTTTGTGACAAGGTTACATCTAATGAACCTAGAACCAACTTTTTAGGGTTCTGATTTATGCAAAATTAGCTAAATCACAAAATTTAGATGATGTTGAACAATGCCAAAGTGTAGCATTTCAATCTGTTCTCATTTTGAAAGCAACTAGACAGATTTGCTGTGAAGCAAATCTTCTTACCTAGTATAACCGCTGCTCTCCACAGTTCTAATTTTTGAATCATAATAATATATATATATATATATATATATATTCGTAAATTCCTGTTCAAATAATATGTCCGCACAGAAAAGGCAGGCTGCTTCAATTGGTGACAATGCCGTATACTTTGGACACTAGGCTCAAAGTAATTACAAGGAATCTGTTTGTCTTTTAAATTTCTTTTTTTTTTTTTTTTTTTTTTTGGTCAAAGAAGCCTGCAAAAGTACGCACTCTAGATGTTGTGTATACCTGACAGTGTTTGAATCTCATAATGGTTTCAGCATACCTAAAAATTGTAAAGGTCTTAACCATTGGAGTTCAGAGGGCAACCAGGGTGCACAAAACGCCCCTGCTTTCTCCTCGTGTCTTTGCGGAAGTTACACCAGCTGATTAGGGCTCCCGTTTCCTGCTGCTCTTGTGGTGCACAAGAAGGAATGCAGTGCTATGTCCATCATTGTTTGCTTCATTGTTTTGGCTGTATGATTAGATGTGAGGTATCCAAGGGGAATTAATTTTTTGTTCACTTAAACTCAACAAGTCTTACAGAAACATCACTTTTTTATGTTATGGGTAATGACATGCAAAGTATCGGGTGCAAAATGTAGACACAGTGGAAGTACAGTTTCACTCTGGACGACTATTGAGGTTTACAAAGTATTTCTTCTTCCATGCTAACAGCTATTCAGGCCAGCAGGTCTGAATCCTTTTCTGTCATATCGGCGCCAAGGACATGTAAATAATTTGGGAAATTGTTCTTGAGTATTATTAGGACAATGTGGCACCTCTCAAAACAAATACACGGACATTCGTAAGCCAGTTTCCCGTTTCATTTAGTTTTTAAAATAGTCTGAAAAGTATTTTACTCAAATTTCCTGACGCAAAATTTCAATATTGTATGAACATATATCTGGTGACCATACGGCATGGAGGTTGTCACCAGACTGAAATACAATTGATTGGTGTTGTTAAATGGGGGTGCGGGGGGAGGGGTGAGAGGTTGTATTGTGATAAGTTCTTCTGAATAGAAATAAATATTTTCGTCTCACTTTGCACGTATGTACTTGATGTCCTTTTCTTTACCGCTTTCCCTATTAGGTATCGCTGCTGTCACGTTATTTGTGAGCTCAGTGGTATTGACATGTGCAGTGAAGGTATATGGCAGAAGGTAACAGTGATGCTTATTCGTTTTAACTTCAGTTGTCTCAAACACCCGTGCACTGAACATCTTCGAGCGTGGCAAGAAGTTTCTGTGTCTGTATACATCATCACCAGCAGGAAGTTGTCAGGAAAGTAAGTTTTAAAACGACATCTCATTGCTGGGAAAAGCACGGAACCCTCCATCGGTGTTGCCAATAGCCAGCTGCCTGACTAGTCCACCTTTTTGATAATATCTATTATTTTAGCAGTTTTTCATAGGTGTCTAAGAACGTATTGATTTTGCCTTAGAATGGCTAATTTCTTTGACAGATGAGGTTTCTCTTGACAATCAATACTTGTAATTAGCACAGCTGCCCTAACATGAGTACAAACAAAATGTTAATACATACTTTACCGATGTTGAACAAAAAAAAAAAAAATCCACAAACATCTGTATCGGCAACTGTCTTCGGTCAGTTACACGGAATGAAATTATTTCTTCAACTTCTTAGTATAAAACTAAGAGTTTGCAAGCTGTGAAGAACCATGGTTATCTCGCTGCACATTCCAGGAAAGGTGCCATAATCATTGCCGCAAATTATGATATTCAACTGAACGTTAAGTCCATATGACGTCACCATTATCATCTAAAAAGTGTGTTGTTTGTATAGTCTGAAAGTGCAGTAATCCAACGTCTACCAGATGGCACCATTATCTAGTAGACAGCAGGTTGTTCAACTGAACCGAAGCTCCACTAGCTGGCATCATGATCTAGTAGACTAAGCTAATTTCTATATATAGGCACCATTTTCAAGCAGAAAAGTTATTCAACTTCACATAAAGTCAACATAAAGGCACCAATATCAAGTGGCAATTATGTTGTTCAACAAGTACATATGACGACCCATTATAAAGTAGAAAGGACACATACTGTTTCGGTTTCTGGTGCTAGGGTTGCAAACACTGCACAAATGGATTTTGTCCTTATCACTAGCGTTCATTGAATATAAAAGTTTAAACTCTTTGACGATTCTTCATTTATGGAGGACTTAGCTTAGATCCCATTCAGTCAAGTGTTGGATGGCCTCCCTGAGGAGCACAGGCAGGTACTAAGCCTTTTTAGGTTATATAGTGAAGTGGTTGAAAACATGCCCCTTTGAAACAAAAACGTCAACGAATACATGAGATACCCTTTGTACATGCTGCTCTTTGAAGAAATCCATAGTGGTAAAGTTTTTTTAATTTAATTTATAGGTCAAATCGGCGCAGAAATACGGATTGGGATGCCTATACCAGACAGCGTAACAAATGCACAGATCTCCGTACAAAGGTAATTAAGAATTATTTCGTTAAGAAATGTGAAAATGGTCAAACTAATGTTGATTTTTACTCTACCATTAGACAATTCTTATCATTAAAATCTTCAAGCAAATCGGATATTATTCTTTAAGAACATTGTAATATTTGTAAGGACAAACAAGAAATTGCTGATATTTTTGATCAGTTTTATGTCATTATTGCTGGTGGTACTGCCGATCATACTGCAGTTGGCGAAACATCTGTTCAGGAAATCACATCTAAATACAAGAACCATGTTCGCGTGAAATCAATCGCTGATCATAATCAGGGAATGGAAGCTTTTCGTTGCAAGCAGGTTTCAAATAAGTGTACACTCAAGAAGCGTAAAGTTCTAAACCCTCACAAAGCCACTGGATATGTTGGGATTCCTCTAAAAATCGTAAGGATTTCTGCAGAATTAATCGCGCATGTGTGCACTTCTTTGATAAACAGATCAATTTAAGGAGGTATTTTCTCTGATGATTTAAAACGAGCCTCTGTGGTTCCTGTGTACAAACAGAAGGAGAGCCTGGGCAAAGCACATCATCGTTCAGTCAGTATCCTGCCATGTTTTCAAAACGTTTTGAGGGAGTAATGGATGACCAAATCGGTCAATACTTGGATGATATATTCTGCCCTTCTCTTCAGTCTATCAAGAGGGTTAGAACTGCTATACAACCCTCATCAAGTGTATACAGGATTGGAAAATCGCCTTGGACAACCATAAATCAATTAGTTTTGTGCGGATGGATCCTTCAAAAGCTTTTGAGAGTATGCCTCATGATCTGCTGTCGTCCAAACGTCTGAGCTTTGGTGTATCACCAGGTACAACCAAAATGATATCGTCTTGCTTGAGTAATAGACTCCTGAGAGTCAAAATAAAAAATGTATATAGCACATGGCTCCAGCTAAAACGGAGCGGTTGTAACACGGGGATCCAGTTTGGGTCCAATTTTATTTAACATTTTCATGAATGACGTCAATTACTATATCAAGTGCAAACTCTGTAATTGTGCTGGTGACAACACCATCAGTCACCAGTCACGTCGACAGCACTTCTTGTGGTGTAGTTGTTACTCTTGAAGCACAGAGTAATATTGCCATGAACTGGTTTGATGAGAACAATATGACTGCCAAACCAGAAAAATGTCAGAATATTTTTTTCAGTCAATTCTTTGCGAGGCCTACAAATTGAAAGTTGCCATATCAGCAATTCTGATTGTGTTAAATTCCTATCCATCCACCTAGACAGAGACTTGAAAATGGGTGAACTAGTCTGTCATCTGTGTGAGAAAGCATCCAGACAAATGAATGTATTGACGTATTTCAGAAGGGTCTTTGTTGTTGAGAGTAAACGTACCATTTTTAAATCTCTTGTAAGGGCCAACTTTCTTTATTGCCCGATTAGCTAGCATTTTTGTTCTGAATATAGGTCACAGGAACTAGAAAAAAATCCAGGAAAGGGATCGTGTTTTGTTTTTAATGATACCCACTCAACATACCAGGAACTGCTTGCACGTGCCAGTATATGGACTGAAAAGATACTTAGGCTTCAGGCTATGGCCATTGAAGTATACAAAATCATCAAGCGGATATGTCCTCCTGTCGTATGGGATATTATTATTATTATTATTAGTAGTAGTAGTAGTAGTAGTAGTAGTAGTAGCAGCAGCAGCAGCAGTAGTAGTAGTAGTAGTAGTAGTAGTAGTAGTAGTAGTAGTAGTAGTAGTAGTAGTAGTAGTAGTAGTAGTAGTAGTAGTAGTAGTAGTAGTAGTAGTAGTAGTCAAAAGGAATGCTTATGATTTCTCGGGTGGTTAAGTGCTGGAACTTCCAAAGTTCAATACTATTCGCTACGGATAACGATCATTCAGATACGAGGGAGCTAAATAAACTTTGGAACCATCTATCTTCTGATATTAAGGCAAGCGATAGTGTCAACAGTTTGAAACAAAAGATAAATAAATGTCATGGGTGTCAGTGCTCACTTTGTTTTGAATGAAATTTACATCAATGCAGTTGAAACGAGTATAGGCAACTAGTTTCTTAACTTGTCTGCTACAAATTTGATACCTTGTTTTACCATGTATACATATTATGATTGCCTTTTTAATGTATCATAGGTTTTGCTAATCTTGTTGTATACCTTCTTTTTAAGGCTTTTATTGTATTTATCTGCTGTCATTTTAAACTTAGTCTGTGAAAATTGCTTCTGGCTAATGTTATATGTACAAAATACAACTGTAAATAAAGTTATGTCTCTGTCTATGTTTTCTTGTGTGTCAATATAATGTCATTTTTACGAACGCTCTATGGAATGACAAACAAAAGAATTGCGAAAAAGGTATTTGTGTCAGTTTGAAGCACACGATTTTAATTGCTTGAGGTATTTATTTGACAGAAACTGCCCTTATTAGACTGACACTTTTGACATTTAGAACAAGAGACAACCCTAACTTCGGTGGAAGCATTACTTTTAAAATGTCACGACAAACGACAACAGATGGCAGAGTTTTAAATGCGTTGAAGTCAAATAGCAGCATATCATGCCACAAAGAAAAATAAAGCAAAATAGAAAAGAAAAGCGACTGGTTGATGAGTAAAATGTGATGGCAACACTTTTCTCCCTTTGACAAAATGCTATGTTTTATATCGGTAAATGTCTGATTATAAAATTTCAGCTAGGCGACTGGTGCCAAAGGTTGCAGGTTCGAGTCCCGCTCGTTCCGAACATGAAATATATATTTTCGGCATTTCCTTAATGCTGGTGGATTTAAGTCCCCGATTCTGGAAATATATGCCGACTCAGTAAATATACTGCATTACCGTGTTGATATGGCACTCGCACATAACTACCTCCATTGAACCATTCTTTTTAGGAATGGGGGTTTGGTCGAGTGGATATGTGCGTTTCCCATTTCAGCTAGGCGACTGGTGCCAAAGGTTGCAGGTTCGAGTCCCGCTCACTCCGAACATGAAATATATGATACAGTTTTGTAGACCAACACCTGGGACAAAAAATATGGGAAACTCTCAGTAAAGATGGCTACCAATTACAACACAGACGAACAAACAGATTGCATCATGAAAAGCCCCTGCTCAGCTGATCAAGAAATATTCGCCCCTTAATAAATTCCCGCTTAGACTGGGCTCAGCCTCTACTTCAAATACGTCACGAACAGAGTCAAGGTGAGTGGATATTAACTCAGATTGAACCTCGTTTATATTCTATCTCGTGATCTTACTTTACTAATTAATATATGCCTGTTACACCGGATGATCCTGTGTGAGGGTTCATGAAGAATAACAGATTGCACGTGTTACAAACAAAACTAATACAGAAAATAAAATTCACAAGAACCCGTATACTGAAATCTATTTTACTACGCAGAGCATTACATTAGTCTTCATTAATATCTTTAGTGACAACATCAGGAACACTGCATATTTAACAGAGAATATAAAAGAATATACTCAGTTTCAATACGGGACAAACACCGCTAAGGAGTCAAAATTTCACCTAATATCAGGGAATGTCCTTGGTGATGAGGGACAGTTGGCATCTCTGCTTAACGTATGTCCATGTGAAATTCCGTTACGAATGCAGGTAATTGACCATGTGACACAGTTTGAATTTGTGGCATATATTTTAGTCACGGTAGATGTGCTTGTATGAGGTTTTATTGAATTACATGTAACTGTTAGAAGAAAAACAGTTTAGCTTAGGGATGAAAATAACTTGAAATTACCACTACGGCACACATATTTGTTGTAAGGACCTACTTTTGTTATATGACCCCTGTATGTCCTGAAACATGTGTGTAAAGAATTACCCAAAGTTACACTGCTGCAACGCATGTAGTGAATCCGATCAATGCTTTAGGCAAACACACATAGCTCCACATATGTGTACACTACTAAAACCTAAATGCTATCATTTGGTTATAACGACCATAATATATATATATATATATATGAATGGCCAGCAATTAAAAAATTTCGAAGGAACCAACTGCTGAAAACCTGTAATGAAAACAGCTATTTTGACATCAAAGTTAAAGATGAATTTATCATTAGGTTCAGATACCCATTGTGCTGTTGTATTTCAAAGGAGCAAATCATCATAAGAATGGAATTGGCAAGACTTCAGACGAACCTTCAGAATGAAAAATATATTTACAAGCTCGCTGTGGAAATACCTATTTGCAATTGTTTGCAACTTTTTAAAGCAATTGATATATGCAGAGAGAGTAAAAATGCCAGCATCACAGTCTTGTACTACATGTTTCTACAGGTTTTGATGTATTTGTTTGTTTGCATATTTCCATCAGAGTTTGCTAACTTTGGTCATTCAGTTAAGCACAAGAACATTTACTTTAAGATAAAGTCTGCCGGTATACGTGCATGTTCATAAATACGTTGTGGTTTGCAGTCTTTACGTCTAGTGCCCAGTTTTCTATTGGCTGTATGGGGACTCCCAAGAGATAGTCGTCCAAACAAGTTTCCAACAGGCTTTTGGATGTACGAACATAAATAATTGTAAATGTGGGTTCCTGTGAAATGGGCAGTTGTTAATCTTTTTGAAGAGTGTGTACTTGTATTGGTACTTTTATGCGTGAGGTGTGTCATCATGCCGCGTGTTTTCCAAAATATGTTAACTGAACTTCTTACATAACACAAGCAATACTTTTTTTCTTATTCAAAGGTAAAATCATAACTCACATCGGTACATTACCTGTTGATCGAAAGATCGTAAATAGCTTAAACGATTTAAACAAATGTTTGACATGTTTGACATAAATGAATCATGCAATTTTTGAGCCGCCTTGTGGCGATACTATCATGCCGTGGACTTGCCTGTAGATACATGGCATTGATTTAAGTGGGGATTTTTTTTGTCCAGTATGATGCAATTATAATGCATTTTGTTTAAGTGCGATAGTATGATACAAGCACATTACTCTTGGTCTTAATTGGAGCACCGTTTGAAATAATAATTATTGGTATAAACTATAGTCCCACATGCAGAGTGTGATATAGAAATACTGTTTGCCAGGTCCACATAAAGAAGTAGCCATGGAACTTTAATTGGAATCCGCAAAATTAAAACTGGAATATTGACACAATATATCCCGTTATGTCTCTGCATAGCCTTTCACAAAATGCCTTACGAAAATACAGGTTCCAAATGCAAAGGTGAAGCAGATAGCATTTACAATTACCCATGTCTGCAGATGCATTTAAGTGGGATCATTGGCCAAGGTAGACTCTTATGAAAGGCACGCTTTCTTGAGGTCGCTGCGTGCCACAGTTAACTATATGCACAGGCCCTCGCACCACCAGCGAAGAAAAATAACTGGTAATCTTCCAACAATATAAAACAATGAGGCTGTGAAAACAGGCTCTACTGATCTGAATTTGATTGAAGTATGCCCATCATTTAAGACGCTATACTCCCATTTCATCAAACAGGCCGTATTGCTACATGCTGTTTCGTCAGCAAGCTATCGCCCCGGGTACACACCCCACATTGGGTATCCCCTGTGTCTTACTTTCTCCCAGTCTGTCAATTACTATCATTGACCAAAGCAGTTGCAGTCCCTGTATTCTTCCCTATGAGTTGGTTTATTTCAAATAGACCTTAACTTCGCCCTGACCAATTTCTGTGACTAATACTTCTTATTTTCGAATTTAATGAAAACCTATAATTTCATTTAAATGGACTGAATCAACAAAAGGAAAATCAGCTAGTGATTCTTATTGGTTATCAAGGAACGTACCGGACTCAATTACATCATATTGATCGTGTGCAGTCCAATGGGATTTACAAACCTTGAAGGAAACCTAGTCAGTGGTACTGAAGAAAAGAGTTGTATTTACAGAAAACAACACATTTTTTAAAACTCTTCCAGTGCCAAATGCGGCTTCAGTCGAACTTGTTAATAGAAACTGGTCCAATTTATAATAAAGCACTACATCCATGTTCCTTGTAAAAACACGTTCTTTCCAGCGCCAGCATGCCTGATTACATAAGATATAATAGTTCAGGTCAATAGCTCTTTTTTGCACTCTTTAGGCACATTTCATTCATGTTCTTTCCCTAAATCTGAAAATTATGTAAGTGTCACTTATCACATGCTTTGGCAACAACCAAATCAAAGTGCAATCCTAACAGCTTTTTAAAGACTCCACCTTAAACGTGAAAAAATTAAACGAAAAGCGTCAGCAGAAAAAAAAAAACAGAGCCACCAATTGAATGCATTAAAAGTTAAGAATATAGGGAAGCTTTTGTCTGAGTATATTGGCTTAGCAACTTTCAAGACGATGCATTCGCCTACTGCAAAGGTTGCAAACAATAAATTTGCTACATTGCATATCAGTGACACGATTTAGACAGTTTGGTCCCGTGCAAAGTTTTGGGCTTAAGCCAGGAATGTTGCTCTAAGGTTCACAGAGAAATTCGATCATTCTCTGCAGTGTGTCTCTCAATTCAAAAATACAAAAGAAAAAATAACATGTAAATGGCAACATAGCGAGAAAATAAATAATTAAATAAGTAAATCATTGAACAAACAAACAAACAAACAAGCAAACAAACAAACAAACAAACAAACAAACAAACCAACCAACCAACCAACCAACCAACCAACCAACCAGACAGACAGACAAAAAGACTGACAGACAGACAGACAGACAGACAAACAAACAAATAAATAAATAAATAAATAAATAAATAAATAAATAAATAAATAAATAAATAAATAAATAAATAAATAAATAAATAAATAAATAAATAAATAAATAAAAAAATGATTAATTAATAAAAGCAACAGCAAAATTTCAAAATAGAGAGTTTCAAATTTTTTTAATGGTGCATTTGCATAAGATACGGGCGTTTGAAAACTGGAAGGTTGGGGAGTAAATAACACATATAAGGATGCGATATGTTGGAACTTTTCGTGCGGTTAACCGGACAAAACTGTCACGAATATGCAAAATCTGAATCCCATTTTTTTTTAAATAAAAACGAGAAAGGTGGCAAATGGCCCGGACAAGAATGTAAACCTCCGAATAGGTTAACCTGCTTAAACTCGATCATATCGTTGGTTGGTAATCTAGAAGCTGGGCAAGATACTTTAATTTATCATTTGACTAGTAGCTATACAATATAAGCAATGTTGACAGTTGGCTTGGAGTTGGTTTCATAATAGAAAACATACGAATACAACCATTAAAAATCAGCTTGTTAAAAATTGCGGCTCTCTAGAAGATGGATTCCAGATACCAAATTGTATGACATATCACGTTTTTTCGTTATGCCGTGGCCACGACATGCTAATGCGTGGCTGCAGCTTACTATCTCGAGGCCACGACTTCCTGGTCTCAATTTTTTTCACTCGTGTCCCTTGCGGGGCACCGTAATTTTTAACACCCCTTGAACCATTAACTATAAAACCTTGTCCCTGCCCAGAAGTGTGTATGTATGCATGCATTATGCATATATATATATATATATATATATATATATATATATATATATATACATATTGCTGCATCCATCGTTTGGCACCTGTACATCCACATACCTTTTCGATCTATGATAAAAGAGATTGTTTCAATCACCAGTCTTCATTTTACGTACTGGAGAAAATAAGGTTGGCCAAATTCCTCGATGCTTTTACAGGCGAGTTTACTTCTCCAGTAAACGGTTTGCTCGGTGGTACTGGTCTCTATTTAGCAAGCTCGGCTGTGTTTCCGTTCGGTTACTTTACGTTTTCTGCCATCTCAGTTTCACTTGATTATAAGCTAGATTGGTATTTACGGAAGGAAACGCGTGCTTACTTTCTTGCTACTTTTTGTATTGTTCTCTGGTTCCGGCTTGATTGAAATCAAAGGACGTAAAGTATGTCGCATTTGAAGCTTTTTGACCGTAGAAACACAGAGCTACACATACAGATCTGGCCTGACAACAGTGACATGATTACAAAAAGAGAATCCAAGGTGAAAGTCTACAAGAATAGGAGATGCTCAAGTTGTATAATAAATAAATCTCGTCCAAGCCGTCCATGTCATTCATACGCAAAATTTGAAAAACCAGATAGGGTACCCACAGTACCTGTATCAGTACAATAACTACATCTGGTCGACAAAAATGCCACTTATATTTACACCAAGTATGACTTTCGCCAATATAATCCTATGAAAATGATAAATAGTCCCACACTGAAGATTTAATTCCAGGCAAAACGGCAAGGCATAAAAATGAGATCCAATTCCGTCGGCCTTCACTGAGGAAAGACGTTTCATATCTACCTAAGGTTTGCTTACAACCAACAAGAATTGCACCTGTCGTGATTATGATTCACCGAACAAAGGTTTAAAGCCCCGAAAAATTAAATCACTTTATTACCCTTACATCATTATTATTTATAAACCAAAATGAAAATACATAATTATACTTTAGACATGGAACTATACTTTTTCACACATAGGACACTGGCCTTTTGATTTACGGTAATTACCTTCCCTTGGAAGAGCACTGGTGCATCAACTGGACTTCTCAAGTGTGCTGATATTGAATAAAAGTCCATTTGGTGTGGCTCTCTAATTTCGTTGCCTGCGTAGACAGACCCTTCTCACCGCGGTCCGACTGAGGGCAAAAAAAACATAACCCCGCTCGAAGTCCGCCGTCAATAGAAATCCACAATACGAATAGCGCGGCGGTATTGGTCTGTCTACGAAGGCAATAATTTCGCAACTCATCATTGTTTTCCGCAAGTAAGGCGCTGCGCCAATAACATTATAATTTTATAGCTCTCACTGCCCTGAAGACATAATATATGGGATGAATCACCGTTGTAGATTATGGAACGAAAGGTCCTCTAAATAGGTACGCTGCCAGAAAACCCAACAAACATTCACCGTTTGGCGAATTACCTTGCAGAAAAGTGCCTATCTCAATCATGGATGACCTCCTCTTTGATTATGGAAGCAATCCATACCACGTGGGTGGGTGGGTCGTTAAAAGCGTACCATCTACTGAAGACTATACTGATCAATACAACAAGGGGCCATGAACTCATTCGCAAGGAGGTTTCAAAACACATCAAAAGTCCGTGACTAGTACATGCGAAGTACTTGCTGTCCTTTGGCTTGAAGTAAGTAAAATTGCATCTTCTTGACATGTTCATTATTGTTATGCTGCTTTGCGGTCAGCTTCATGGAAGTATTTTTTCCTTTTTTTTTTTTTTTCTTTAATAAAGTCCTATATTTTTGGTCTATTCTTATCGTGTGGCGTAAAGAAGAATATCGTCAATTACCCTTATTCTTCATTTGGAAAAGAGAGCTGCAATATAACCAGATTAGTTTTGTGTGATACAGGCGTAAATACCGTAGCATGTCCTTTTTAGATGTGTATCCTTGTCTACTTTTGTAGACGCTGACCATTGCAACAAGAGCAGTACATTTCATTATTTAAAATGTGTTTGTTATTTGGTCATTGACTAAAGACATTTTGTCGTTCAGGTGGGTCCTATTTTTCGCGTTTGTGGCCATTGAATCAATCTCTGGTTTTGCACAAAAATTGAGAACCAAAATGCAACACAAGTTAGGTCAGAAGAGTCTGTAGCTTAATTAGAAATATCATAAATTTGTCACATCCTTAGATTCCCGGACCATTTAATTAGTGCCCTTTAGCTTGTGTCGGCAATGTCAGACCGCCTGAGGAGTTTTGTTCCGTTAGTGACAGCATGTCAAATTATGCTTGATTTATTCTTTGATTGCACAGTAAAATTATTTCCTCTCAGAAGAATACCAGGCATGTTTATGACATTACACCTCACCGCAGTCAAATGACTCGCTGTGTAATGTTTCAATTCAATTTACACTGACTATTTGAATATCATGTGCACAGAGAGTAGTCAAAACTATTGATAATTTCAAGTGACGTAAATGATATATGTTTCATTAAGAAATTTCAAGGCTTTGATCAAAAATATAAAACAAAGAACGTACTGTTATAAGAACTGTCAGTATGTGTCATTGTTCAAAGTCAAATTTTGATTTTGAAAACGGCTCATGCAAATAAAAAATCGTCAAGGAAATAACCTTTCTTTAATTGTGGAGCCGGATTAAATTTAAAGGAATGGATATTATATGAATGGTGTAATTTATGAGACAGTTGGTATCATATTAATTAAGTTCCAACAGGCTGTAAAAGATTTATGTGGCGGCTCTTTATAACAAAATAGTCGGCCTCCAAGAGAGTGCTTATGGAAATACATTTGACGCCCAAAACTACTATAAATTAAAGAGAGTAGAGAGTCTATGAAATAGTCTGGTTTTACCACAAACTCTGCAACCGTGTTTGCTTGAACTACTTCGATCACGCAAGAGCTGCTGATCTCAAAATACGATACCAGCAACAGAAGTTTTCACCTTTTAATTTTAATTACATCGCGACACAATAAAGGTGCCATAAAACCTCCATCCATGACACAATAATAAATGACTCATCTAATCCGTACAGGAGGTAAAATACGGGAATAGACGTGTGTGAGGAATGCATGAAAAGAGTGGCCCTACCCTTGTGCTGTTAAAATATGATCATACATTCGCAGGCGGTTGAATATAATTGTGTACAACCGATTTTAACTTTCTTTTTCTATTATGAAATGGAGCCGTTATATATGCTCAAAAGGTCAGGATAAATGATAAATGGGAGTATATGGCCAAATAATTTTTCATTCACGTGTACTTAATATGTACACGTGAATCGGCGATTATTTGTGCATGTACAAGTGCCTTCGCCGGTGCCCAGGTAACGAATTAAACTGACGTCAAATGAGGTAATGTGCAAAAGGGTAAAACACATCCATTTTAAACATGTCTCAGCAAAAGTTCGAATTACCTAAGGCCTAATAAAAATATATGTGCGGTTCCGGTAACCTGACAGACCCTACTTAAAAGGCTCTAAAAAATAATGGAACCAGCAAAAAAGTACGTTCAAGCCGCGCTAGTCTTATCTGATGAAAATTGATCGGCCCTGGCTGAAAGATTTTATCGAGAAAATGGCCATTGTGTGCCGTTAGTTTGCAGTACAGTTATCTGAAACACAACATTTTATATTCACTTGTCTGGAGGCTTAACTTGGGCAGGAAAAACAGCATAGCTGCATAGTCAAAGTTGTTTGGTAAAACAGCATAGCCCCTTTTGTACGGTGATCGTTATCGTAATATTTAGCAAGGTTCCAGGTGTCCGTTATCTGAGTTATGGCAAACGTTCTTTAAAGTGCTTTTAAAACATGACTTATCTTAACTTTAATCTACCCGCTCGATTGTGTCTGAAACAGTTATCAGCCTTAATTATAAATCGAAATGCGACACCATACACTGAGCCAGCACGTGGTGGTGCCATTGCGCAATGCATTGATTGTGAGACAGTCGAACAAAAATACATTTGATTCGGATATCAAAGGGAATTGCAGTGACAACCTATATCGTATCAATTTTGATGCTCTGAAACATTTGCAAAGTATATACTTTTGGTTTCATATACTGTATAATCATAAATTTTCGGGAGTAATAAATATTCCCGAACATTCCCGAGTAGATCCGGTTCGAGAATATTAAACTCCCGCAATGTTTTAGCAGATTGGATGTCGAATGAAGGCTTACATAAAAATCGTGAAAATAAAACACGCGAATTTCGCTCTCGGAGGTCATTCGGGGAAAATTTTACGTTGGTGAATGATTATACAGTATTGTACCCTTCTCCCCCCCCCCCCCCCCCCCGCCAAATCGTGCCAATACTCTCCCGATTTACAATCTATTGGGTGCGAAATCCACAATTCTCAAAATGGCAGCCAAGTCTGTGGGTTAGTCCCGATTAAATATTTTGAAGACGCGTTATCCAAAATATATGTGTGATTTGTTTTAAGGGAAGATTAATTTGTCGAATGAACATAATGTACAGTATATAATGGGCCTTTCAACAGTGAGCATTACCTGAAAATGTAAATTACAACGACCTATAGTTACCAGCGGTGAGCCCCAGAATAGGAATTTTGTATCACACACTGAAGGCTATGTATTCAGTAGCAACACAGGGCACAAAAGACAAGACCTTCCACTGAGTAAAAGATGGAGCTTAGTCGAGAAGGTTGCCCCGATGGTAAATGCAGGTCAGAAAGAACCTGCGGTTTTGATATAAGCGGTAAACATGTCGCTATTCATGTTGCCATGACATGCGGTGTTGATGACTGACTGTACGGCTATAAAATACAAATGTCTTCGTCAGAACTTGTCCTTGTGTGGTACAATGCATGAGATCAAATTCTCTTTAAAATATAAATGGACCAGCCGCTGGTTACTTAGCACCACGGCCAGCAGTCGTGAATGTCAAACAATATTTATGCATTGATTTCTATTCTCTTTAACTTCAATTGAAACTCTCTTCCACTTGACGTTCGTGACTCTAGGTTTCTTAGCGTATTCAAAATGTACGTCAAGCGAACACTCTTTCCTGCTTAGCTCCACCACCTACGTTATGGGCCTCGTAAACTAAGCATTCTTATTACTAGAGTCAGAGTGGATTTTAGTGCCCTCCATGCACATTTACATGTTCGTCGTTTGATACGCCTGCAAATGTGTCATTGTGGACATCATTCTGAAACTGCATATCATTTTCTTCTGCCGAGCCCATTGTACACAATTACGAAAAACATTTTCTTAGCTAAAATCTCGTCAGTTCTCGAAACGTGTCATCTGAATTTGAATTTTAATAATTTATCTAATAATGATAAAGTGTGGCTGTGTTTGTTCAGTCACCATAATTTGGCTTTTGAGTGTAACTGCAAATTATTGGATGCTTCAATGCAATTTACTCTCCAAACAAAGAGATTCTGTAAAGAACCGGATGTTCGTTCTGATTCAGACGAGGATGATTAATCTCATGTGCCTAGTTAAACCAAAATACTTACTTGTTTTAACTGGCTTCTACATACTTTAACCAACCAAATGCGCCTCCTTATTTACATCATATTGTCACGTTGTTCTTATTTTGTTTTATTTTATTATTATTATTATTATTATTATTATTATTATTATTATTATTATTATTATTATTATTATTATTATTATTATTATTATCATTATTATTATCATTATCATTATCATAATCGTCATTATTATTATTATCATTATTATTATTATTATTATCATTATTATTATTATTAATATTATTATTATTATTATCATCATAATCAATATCATTATCATCATCGTCATTATTATTATTATTATTATCATTATTATTATTATTATTATTATTATTATTATTATTATCATTATTATTATTATTATTATTAATTTTGTTTTTCCATTGTCGATTACTGTATATTTTATTGTATTTAATGACATTATATGTACTTGAGGAAAGGGCCTTACATTAACCAATTGCTATTGCCTAATCCTCGTTAAAGAAATAAAGTTTATTACTACTAATAATTTTTATTATGCTTACCTCGACGTAACTTTTTATTGGTTCAAAATGTGAGGGTATAGTTCGATGAATTCTCTCTTCTGAGATATTTCTTCCTTTTCAAGTTTGACCTAATGGTTAAACTAAGGAGCATAGTAAAGTCATCCATATTTGCTATTTTAAGTGATCACAATATTTACTTTTTTAATGTTTAACCGCATTTCTGTCAAACCGGAGGAAATGTTATGAACTTGAGTTTTTCTACAAAATGTATAAACAAAATTGTTCCTCAATATCTACATGACCTTATTTAGTACTATGTTGCATTCAATACTGGGCGGCTTTTGAGAAATCGCGCGGATATTCGCCTAATCAGACTCACAACTAAACGCTTTGGCGAATCCTTTCTCCTCACTGCTTAACGTAATGCTGATGCCCTGCTACAGTCTAAATCCAAGCTCCATTTGTTATTCCTATATATTACAGAACAGTACAAATATTTCCTTTATGGTAATCGCTTTCTAAATATATGCCACAGGCAGCTACGTCTTGACTGTTTCGTTCTAAACGCTGATCTCCATCGCGTTAATATTCGTCAAGCCTCAACGTGTGCATGTTCTCATCCTTTTGAAGATGCTAGACACTTCTTATATTCCCCTACGTTTTGTATGGAAAGGCCCTGTCTCTTGAACACTGTGAGGCACTTGCTTGCTCCAGGTGTTAATCCTACTCTGATAGTAGAGATTTCAAGTGACATTTTATTAGATATTTTCTTGTAAGGTAGCGATGACTTGACAGAAATCGAAAACAAACACGTATTTCAGGCTGTTCAGGCATTTATACAAGAGCCTTTGCGTTTTATTTTGCAATTTGACTATCGGGTAACCTTAAGTCCACTGATGTTCTGATCATATTGGGTTTGATGGCGTCTGTTACTCGTTAAAATCCATCTTTTTAAGCTGTTACACTTAGACTTCTGTTCAGTCTTGTGTATCATGTACCAGAGAATCATGTTGTGTGTCTTTGAACGTACTTGACAGCCTCCAGATCAGTTTTGTAACTGTTAGGAAATCCAGTCTTAAATAAATATGTTCATAATAATTCCATTTTGCAGAATACGTAAGTGTTATCATGACATAGTGTACTTAATAAATGCTTCTGTTCGCTACTTATGGCGATGTATGATCTTAGTAACATGAATTTCTCAGCCAGATACTGAGTGAGAGTGTCTGAGAAGATTGTTGGAGAAACTAAATGCGTGTTTGATGGACCCACTGCAAGGAAGCGCATAAACGATGTGCAGCCTCAGTTTAACCCGTAGGCTGTCCGTCAATTTTCCAATTATGCGGGAGACCCTGAAAAACAGCTACCAACCCACTGATGACAGCATAAACCAAAAGGGAACCGGCTGATTAAATATGTCAAGCCAACGGGTACCCAACGGTCACCAATTCATTTATCGATGTAAGCCAGGTTATTAATGAGTGGCAAGCAGACCACTTGGTGACTACAGGGGACCTTAAACTTTTAAACTATAAGGAACGAGAAGTCACCAGGCAGCACACAGATAATATGGTATATTTCTATTAGCTGCAATGCTGCGTTGGCCCGTACGTATCATACAACAAGGAAGTACCAACCTGTCCTGGCAAATGACCACATTAAATATTAACATGTATTCTTTGAAAAAGTGTGCGTCTAGGTTACATAAATTTTGAGAGCATTTCTGTATCGTCAGGTCCCGATACCTTATATCATATGCGTCACATCAAAATGTTTTTTTTCTGTAATGTAACACGAAAGTTTGTCATTTCTTTCTTCCAAACATGGGCCGTGTGTCAGTCAAGGGGTTTTGAGACCATGTTACTCTAAACATGGTCTAAGAGTAGCTACACGCTTCAAATTATGTACCTCAAACTCTAACTTAGGAAGTTGTGTTTGTTGTTTAACTGGGGATTATTTCATTATTTTGTAATATGGATGTTCATTTATTTTTTCGCGATCTGACATTTTTTTTTTTATTTTGTAGACTTAACATTCAGACAAAGAAATATAATGTCAGCAAGCATAAAAAATTCATTAAGTTGCATCATCTTCCCATTCAACTTGAGGTTGTAATCATTAATAAGAATTGTGCAAAACTGTCTCGAAATTTAATAGAATGCAGTCATATAAAAATTTGATTCAGAAAAATCCAGTCAAACTGACGCAGGAAGATTATAGTAGGCAGTTTTTTTTAAAACTTGTTCATCCCCTCACCTAGTTCAGCGAAGTCGTGAAGTCGTTTCTAATATAAACATACTAAGCTTGTCACTTAATGTTTAACAAAGAGGTTCCATTGGTTTCCACACTTGAAATTCTGCACTCAAAAAAAAAAAAAAACTTTCGCCCACAAAACACAGGTGCAACCAACCATGTCATCTCGTTTGTCATAGTAAACCTATTAGGTTGGCGTTCGCGCCTCTTACAAATTGGTTGCTCACATGGAGTGGCAAACAGCTTGCTCGACCCGATTGCTGGTGCAACCAAATATCTCGCGCTTCTCGGGACACTTCCTGATTTTCAGAGCATGCCGCTGTTCTTTGCTCACAGACTCCGCAAGAGTACTGAGATGGCGGCAACCTGCTAGGGTCGAAATCGCTCAATTGCTTGCCAACTCAGAATAAGTTTGACCAATTCCAACCAATGCGCAAACATAACTCAAATTGGTCTGACCTAGTTTGATCAAAATGACGTCACCATGACTAACAAGTTCTGCCAGTTCCCCGGAGCGCTGTTAAAATGAGACAGGGCGGATTCAAATGGCGACCGTGACAAGTACGAGTAAACCTGCACCTGTATAATCCCTTAAGATTTTTCACTACCGGCAAAAAAAGAGAACTGTAAGTGTATTTATTATATCTGTGTTTTGGGTTGACGTTGAAACGTTCCCTGGTTATTTGAGCTCTGTAAGCTAACACCTGAATTTCACTAAAAAATTCCAAGGGTTAGGGTTAAGGGTACGGTTGCATTCCAAAATTGTCCAAGGTATACTATGTGATGACATTCTCCGAAAAACCATGAACCTTCGGAACATAATGACAAGGTAGGCTTTCACTAAACAGCACATAATACGGAATACTGTCATGTTCATCAGCAAAGCATACTATTTCCTCCATATCATCATATTCCAATATTTCCCACAATATCGGGTATGATAAGCGGGGTAGGCGTATCATATTCAACATGCTGTTTCTGACCGAAACAAGCCAGCGCCCGTTCGATTGCAATTTTAATCACGCATGCGTAACGAAAATAGATTGCAGAGACCCGGTTATATCCATATTGTCGGCTTCTGAGTATGCGCAACGTGAGCGGTGCAAGGCGGAAACCACCCTCATTCGATTGTGCGCACAAGCAAGCGCACGCAAATATATTGCTTTTACCAAACAAGCAACCTGGATAAAACTTGAATGAACTGTTTTAAAAATCCCAAAACACAGTAAGCTTGACATTAGTACAAGTTATCATGCATGTGTTTCGGTATAAATATCCTTTGTTGCAGCAGATCCTGGCAAGACGCACAGTTTTTCCATCATCGTAGCCGTGTCGTTGCCGCTGTTTTTTTTTTTTTTTTTTTTTTTTTTTTTTTCGTAGTCTAAACACAGCGTCAGAGATTTTGGCGGGAAATTGATATGAATATCCCGTATTACTAAATAAATGGGTGGCTAAATGGTACATTACTGGCCTATTCCCACCATGCACTTGAGTTTACATTGGCGGGAAACGTGAACGGCTTCGGGATCAACCAAAACTACTTTCTATTATGAGTACATTAAAACCTCATTTTGCTGAAGAAGCGTTTCATGGATGACTACAACATAGAAAGAACGCAGACGTGAAGTAATTTATCATCTTGCTATGTCTATACATATTTTATTATTTGACTGCATGCCCATAGCTATAATGACGTAACCAGCATGAAATGCCGTTGTACATGCTTAATGACTCAAATGATTTAGTCGGTTTACATGTAGTTTTTAATGATTGAAAACTCATGACTATACTTTTGATCTTGCCAGGAATGTACCATGAATATCATGTACAGGCTTTGTGTTGCCAACCCATGTAGGGCGTATTTACAGCCATATAATGCGAACCTCTATGTATTTGATCAAGATGCTTCCTGCAATTACGTTCAAAACAGGACAAGTAGCCAGCCACCCACAACCCAATGAGGGCAACCCGACTACCCGTTAAACAGGCCGTCGAGATATACAGACCCTCACTAACACGATGCTGGGGGCTATTAGGTGGCCCAGTACCCACTCGCGAGCAAACTGACCATGTGGTAGGTAGCCAACAACATCCGCCTAATAATTCATTTGCCTGGTAAAATCCCTATTATTTTACCTATGGATTGCTCATTACCCACTGCAGGCAGCGTGTATGGGCTGCCCCCAGGTTGGTTGTCCCTCGATTCATTTTTTAATGGTGACTGCTGACTGCGGAGGCATACACACGTTGCCAAATTGTGAACACACAGACACACACACGAGAAAGGTCGTGTTTTTTTAACGTGTGTAATAAAACTGAGGGCAGTTTTATTTGTATTGTTTGTTTGTTTGTTTGTTTGTTTTGTTTTTTTTTTTGTATTGTTTTTTTTCCCACTTAATATTCAGCGTGTTCTACGAATATCGCTGAGTAAGACCTTTTATTATGCGACGCAATCTTTGTGCACAAACGTTTTAGCTTACTGATCTCCGCGTTCTTACAAGATTAAAGGTTTCGTAGTTACAACCCTAAAAAGTCCCGGTATTACAAAGCTCAAACTCTCGTGCTCACGTGAAACGCTTTGCAGCTACGAAACTGGAAGTCTCATTGATAAAAAATTTTAAAGCTTCGTAATTTAGAGACCCAAAAGTCACATAGTAATGAAATTGTGTTTCGTTTCTTTTCTATCCTTTTTTATCCTTTTCTTTTGTTTTACTGTTTTGTTTTGTTTCTTTTCCAAGTTGATTCTATTTTGCTGAATATATAGGTGTGATAGATGTTGTGGTACGTGGTTGATCAGTGTCGTTGATGTACACCAGGGTTCGTTGGCAATGGTACTGGTCATACCACCTAGCCCGGGCCCAGGTTTGAGACCTGTCGCTGGTACCTTATTATTAATTGAAGAACGGTTCTCCTTTTAAATTGGAATAGAGCTTAATTGCATGTCTACATTCACATTCCATTCCCTATTTTAGCTCCGCTGGCTTGTCAGCAAGCAGAGGTTATACCGTGCCTTTTAGTCTGTTGTCCGTTCACAATTCATATTTTAGACTTCTTCTTGAAAATCATCAGCCAAATTAACCTCAAAAGTGGTGGCAATGTACCTTGGCTGGTACCAAATTTGTTCAGGCGGTCACACTCCCTTGATTTTTGGATATTTTATGATTTTTTTTTGTGTGTTTGTTCTTTTTGGACAAATCTTTAAAAAAAATTCCCCAAAAAACCCAAAACAAAACAAAACAAAACAAAACAAAACAACAACACCCCCCCCCCCAAAAAAAAAGAAAAAAAAAAAAAACGCTCATCCCATTGCCTTGATATCTAGCGGGAACACTGCTAGGAACCTTTAGTTCTTAATTGTTCATCAGGTGAAGCTGCAATTTTCCATTTTTTATATTTTTGTGTTTCTTTTTCACAGTTTTCTATTTCTCAAGAACCATCGCTCATATTAAGCTGAAACTTTGTAGATATGGTCCATGCGGAAGGGTAAAAAAGTTTTTCACGAGGCGACACTGCTGAAGATTCCTGAATCTTAACATTTTTTTTTTTTTTTTTTTACTTTTTCAATTTGGGTATTTATTGGTAAATGGTAAAAACACCTTTCCTGCCGATTACCATGCAAGGCAATGGGAGTGCGGGAGTTCCAATGCTAGTTCACATTTTCGATTATTTCTTTTCTGAAACCATCAGCCAGATTCATTTCAAACTTGGTGGCAATGTACCTTGGGTAGGTTCCTACTAATTTGTTCAAATAGTCACGCTCCGGTAATTCTTGGATTTTTTTAAAAGAATTTTTTGGGGCTTTATGATTGGGCAAATCTTAAAAAAAATATCTTTTTGAAAGCACCCATCCAATTGCTTTGATGTCACATAGGAACACTTCTAGAGACTCCTAGTTATTAGTTTGTCTACCAGGTGGTACTGCAATTTTGCCTTCTTTGTGATCTTTGGTGGGTTTTCGCAATTTTCGACTTTTCCAGAAGCGTCACTCAGATTATGCTGGAACATCGTGTAAACTACCTTGTGAAAGGGTCAAACAAAACTGTTCGTTAGGTGGCACTGCTATGGATTCCTGGGTTTTAATGATCTTTTTAATTCAGGTATTTACTAGTAAATGCACTTTTACTATTGATTACTAATAGTAATCAATAGGAAAAGTGCATTTACCGATAAGAGAACTTTGAAAAGAACATTGCTACTTTGTGGAGACAAAAACAAGATATAGAGCATCAGAACGCCCATTAACGTACATAGTAATAATTTCGAAGTCAATGGGCATGCTAGTGCTCCACATCACGTATGTTCTCAACCAAGTAGCATCTATGTTTTTTTTAAGTATTTTTCTTAAAATATTCTTTAATTTCTCATGCTCCAGCAAAATTTATATTTTTAATGAAATTTTCTTGAGGCAAATCTTAGAAATACTTCTAAATTCCATATACACTAAGCTAAAGCTCAACATAGGTCTATTCAGTTGCGTTTTTGATTTTATTAACAAGATTAGGTCAGCCGAGCATGGGCTATTCACACAGCGCTCTAGTTTAGAGATTGTGACAGGGAGCCATACAGGAATTCTGCGTTACAGCTGAGTATATCTAGACAGAGTACACATGCATTTTAGACTCCACAGTAAGAGTTTCCTCGCATATTTTGACAAAATTCTCGCTCATGATTCGTGACTTTGTTATATATCACCTGTCTCTGTTGTTAAGCTTCTCAGGGTTATACATGGCCCAGTTTGCAATTCTACAAGGACGTTCCTGTCTGTTCTTAAGGTCAACGTGTTAACCTGCATTAAGAACTTAATGTCCATCTAGTCATTAACTCATTGAAAGTGTTGT
>OZ026624.1:45690331-45855331 GCA_964020975.1 Hermodice carunculata | reverse complement strand
GAATACTTGAATAGAAGTGGTTCGGATGAGCTTGATTCAATATCAGTGTCCACTCCTAGAACAGTTATGAGGGCGTTTCCATTTTTACCTCGTCGTTAATTGAGTATGGCATCTTCTGTCATCATCTAATATAATGTTTTATGAGAATTTTCAAGCATTTTGCATCTTGTTGTTGTCAATAACGTCATATTTGAGTTATAAACCACACGGAAGACATCTGCATTCATACAGGTGGGACCGTACAAGTTTGGACTTTTGGCGTAATCTATGCATAAAGCCTTACGTTAGTCACTATCCATAGACAAAGGCCTAAATCTATAGATTCAATTGAACCTGTTTCTAAATTTTTACATTGATTAATCCCGTGCATATAAAAACATTCCATTAATGGAAGAGAAAGTACAAAAAAGAAAAGATTTGTAAACATTTGGATAGGTTTAGTGTGCCGCCGGACTGAATTGACGTAACTCCACAATATTTGGTCCGTTTGGATATGATATATGAAAAATGTTATGGTTATAAAAAAGAAGGGGGGGGGGGAATGTTTCCGTTATCTCCTTAAAGGAAAAACAAAAATTGGGCTAGCCACTTTCCGTCCGCTCCTGTCAGTTTAATGGGGGTTTCACTGTTCTAGTTATGTATGCTGTCTTTCCATCTGCTTTGAGGCGCCGCAGATTGTGCTCAAGCTGTTTCCTTTTTTCTTGTGTTCCTTTACAAACATCGTCCGCAATGCACACCAACTTGCCTTTACATTTGTTGCCTGTGAGTAATTGAGGCGCTGTGACCTGTTAACAGATCCTTTGCCACAGCCGCGTTTTCACATTTAATTGGCGTAGGCCTAATTTTACTGCCGCTCTTTTTTCAGGTCCGAAATCGTCAATTAGGCTCCTGCACTAGGCTGTTTCATGTTTAAATGATAAATTTTCTCACAGGTCTGCTATTTTCTTACTGATTGCCTGTGCCTTTTGTTTCCGCTACATTGTACATGATTAAATTGAAAGCCCCGGAATCATTAGCTTGGGACTCAAATTTGTGAGAGACCGACCTCACGTACTCCGCATGGTCAGCTTTCAGAAATTCTTGAGCCGATTTTACACCGTCAACCTCTCTGTCCATGTACTGCAAAGAGCGTCTGTTTTAATATGTTTTTGGTCAAAACGTCCACTTTCTCAGCCAAACTGTCTGTTATTCTATCTATTGTGTCAATCCTGTCTAAAATATCATCTAATTACAATAGTTTTTCTAACTAGCTGTTCATGGCCTGTAAATATTGTTTCTGTGTCTGCCATTATGGTCTGGTAGCTATAGGCTCCTATTTCACTTTCAGTTCCTTCTCTCTCGCTGCTTCTCAAATATGTCCGCTTATTCATCAATCGTTTATTTCCGCTTCGGCCCATTTTTTTCATACGAAGTGTCTACAGTGCCTGGTCCAGTGCCTACAGTGCCGGGAGCACTTGGAATGACGTCACAAAATCTCGCGACATTCTCGTTTTCCTCCCAAGAAGTTTAGCTTTCTCAACATGACGCAGCGATTGGATGCAGCGTTTAGTGTGGGAGGGCATTTTGCCTCATACAGACTCTCATTCGCAAGATAAAACAATACAAGCGGACACATAAAAAGTGCATGAAACTAAAGAAAATGGTAAATTTTGAATCAAAATCCCTGCCATTTTAAGAAATTTTTGAGTCTCCAAACCGGAAGACTCCCGGATTAGAACGGAAGAGTTGACAGCTATGTCTATGCAAAAAGACTGCATTCTGTATAGGCCTACAGCCTACCGGTAGCCTACTGGTGTTTCTTAGTAAGCATGGTTAGATGATTCAGTGATTTTTGCAATGAATGAGGGCCACCTATCTCCCGTGGATTTGTATCAAATGGAAGGTTGTCTTGGGGAAAAATCAATTTAAGTAAACTTACAGACATGACGATCCTCAGGCACGTCAGTCACCTGGGCTTGGAAAGCATAGCATGATGATATGGATGTAATTTATTGTAATATGCATACATTCCGACATGGTTTGTAGGTATACAACACAGGCCTAGGGTAAACATGGTACATGTAATATAACATAGGCCCTGTATTCTTAAAAATCATACAGGGTAGCTAGTTAAAGATCCAAACACCTGGTTCTTAGCTACCCCCCCCCCCCCCCCGTGTTTACTAGAGCGCTGGGTCCGGCTCTCTTGATACCCTCCCAACCGTCACCGGACCCGGCTTTACACACAGTGCTCGCTGCATTGACTCGAGTGCCAGGCCCGGCTCTATAGACGATGCTCGCTGTATTGACTAGAGTCTTGGGCCCGGCTTCCTAGATACGTTGCTGATCGCAGCCGGGCCCGGCGATACAGACAGTCCTTTACGTATTGGCTACAATGCCGGGTCTGGTCCTGTAGTCGCGTTCAGGGCAAAACTGGACCCGGTACGGTAGTCGTGTCCTTTTTCATATGGCTGTACAACATGTACAAAGTTGAATAATAGGCCAAATTATGCGGAGTCATCCCTAACCTACCTACCTACATATATATATATATATATATATATATATATATATATATATATATATATATATATATATATATATATATATATATCGTCTTTTGGATGTTTATGTCTGTTTCGGGTATCTCGTGTTTATTTTAAAAGTGTGTAGTTTCACTCTTTTCATTATGTTCACGGAAAAAATCAGTTTTACTGCTTTACTATTTCCGTTCATGGTAATAGGCTTCTTTATAAGTAAACGGAAGGTTGATAATTGTTGGCCCTGCAAAATGCTGGTGCATCAGCTTTTTGTCCTATTCTACAGTACTCTATGAATTAAAAAAAAAACTGAAAATCATATTCAAGCGCTATTAAGCAAGTAACGGCTTAATTCCAGTTGTTTTGATACCTTGGCCATTCGGAATATTTGCATGGGAACCCCAGGCCTCAAATTAAGAGGCTCTCCTGCAATCTTTGTTAACAAACACGCGAATACAGTTTGCTTAAGAAGTTCGAATGGCATCAGAATCGGTGTATGTTGTGACTAGGATGTAAAACATTTCCAATGTGCTCATAGAGAACCAAGCAAAAAGTGTGTACAACCATTTCTTAAACAAAGATATCCAGTTAACGATTTTTTTTTAAAATTTATTTTCATCTTAGTGTGATCATTTGAATTCATTTATGCTATTACATTCTAAATTGATAATAGCACGGCACAACTTCGCATGATAGATCTTGGTTTCTGCAAAGCACGTTTGTGAATTTGCGTGACTTTAAGTTTCGACAAAATCAAAAAAAAAAAAAAAAAAAAAAAAAAACATGTGCAAATGTTGTAAATTACATTAAATTTATCTCTATGTAAGTAAAGAAACTGTGCACCGGGTTAGTTTGTGATACGTACCGTGTATCAGGGAAAACTTTAGTGTCAATCTACACGGTAAAGCTTATGCGAAGACAAATCTGTGCACGCACAAATGATCCGAATAGGAAACATGATCTCCTGAGCGGTCCATTCAGCATCAATTAACATTTCTTTGTTGGTGCCATGTAGACGTAAACGACCGCACCTAAAGCATCCTATTTGCCTTCAGATCTACTTTAAGCCGTCATGTTCAACAAATAATGTATGAATTCCCGACCGGATTAATCAAGAGTCTCTGTGTTGTGGAACATTTAGGGGCAACTTTAGTTTCCCTGGTGAACATGCTTCCGTGCGAAACTACACGTACCCTGCGCAGTCAGTTGTTTTGGCTGGACAGTTGCTTTTAATTAAGTACATATAACATTCCCGAGACAGTATATGATGCCATTATCATTTCTGTTCACGGCTGACTATCATTCACGAAGCATCTTTTCTATCTGTGGGACATAAAGATTCCCTCGGCAGAACTAAATTGATGCCCATCTAGCTAATATAGAATGAAAGGCTACAATTAGCTTAGGTTATCATAAATCCCTGAAGTGCAGTGCGTTGAAAATTGTCACAGCGTGTATTTAGTGTTTTGGTGGACACGTTCGATGTTGTACGGGCAGCGAATATTGATTCATGGGCCATATACCTTTTTGTGTCACCTATACTCCCTCTTGCAAGAGTGTTTTTTGGAGGGAAGGGGGGGGGCACGCCAAGTGCTAGTACCAACGTATATTCACGCTTTGTATCCCATGTGCCCTTGGATGGAACGTCTGACCGTATCTCACTGTGTTCACTTCATTTTACAATATTGAAGCTATAGTTAAGAAAAGTGCCGATGCTAGTGAGATGCATGCCAAGACATGACATGGGAAGTTAATAGAAAAAGAAAATAAGTGCGCAATCAACAAATGGTGCTTTTAACTATTATGCTCAACTTATAATAGCCACATCAGTAATAATTTACGTCCCAATTAAAATGCATTGGTGTATCTAATACCAAATGATTTGACTTACTACTGTTTTTTTTTTGTTTTGTTTTTTTTTTTTTTTGTTTGATTGTGTGTGTGATTTTTTTTATCTGTTTTTGTTTGTTTGTTATTGTTTTTGTTTTTTGTTTTTGGTTTGTTTTGTTTTTGTTTTTGAATAAAACAGTTATAAAGAAATGTAAGCTTGATTTCAGCAAAACGATTACAATGTATGGTGTTGGTCTGTCGACATTATCCTCCTTGATATGTTGCATGGCAATATCTTTTCTTACATCGTCCGCACTTTGTAATCGAACATAACACTGGACTATGTCCGTCTTGATATACTCTGCATTCTGCTCGTGTGCCAAGTATTTACATGGCTTTTGTATATATCCTTGTAGTGGGTTTCCTAAGTGTAACTGATCGCTGTCCGTAAAGTTTGACCTTTATATAAAAAAAAATAACAATAATTTATCATCTTGAGTTTGAATATGAATGCTTCCTGCAGGCCGGAAGTAAATCTTCATTCAAACTATGATTTCTCGTTGTTTTGTGTCCGGCCAGGATTTAAAAGTATGAACTGCTTAATCGAGCTAGTAGTGATCCTTTTAAATTTGGTCGAGACAGAAATTTATACGCTTAGTAGAGAATTAGGTGCTGAAATGCATTATCACATGGACAGTCATCAGCTGAATTGTTCTGGCGCATTGAGACCTACAGCTTGGCCAAACTAGGGAGTGCCATCTCTGGTGTAACCGGAGATATTATTTCCGTTAAGATAATTGCATATAATCTTGTATGAGAAGAATCATTCTCCGTTTTCTTAAAGTTGATTGATGCTAAGTTGAAAGCCAAGCATGAAACGTAGCATTGTGGAGCTTATCTATTTTCCTGTGCGTTGAGCAAAGTAGTAATTAATTAAGTAGTGATAGTGTTTATTTTGGAGGGGCACTAATGGAACGGGTCAATTTCACAGTGCGTCCGAGATATGTTAGTTAGTGACATAGTATTTTAAAATTATATTAAATTGACCATCTGGTTAGAGTGTCCCTGTCTCCAGCTATGTTCGTATGTAGATCACACCTCTCGTAGTTTTACTTCTCACCAAGCGGGTTCAAAAAGTAAATATGTAGATTTTTTTCATATTTCATGTCTGTTGCTAGAACTACAGATAAAGCACACACTTCCATAAAACTTCAGAAAGCGTGTAGACATCTGCATTGCACACTTCCACATATATGATTACTAGAATAACGGAATGCAGACAAACTATCATGTACTGCGTAAATTAATATATGTAAATTTTATTAGAGTTTCCTTTCAGCTTCACATTGCAGATTGGAGCGCTATTACTGAAGTGAGTCTTCGGGGAAAATCAACATGTCCGCATCTGTAAATTGACATAGCGACTACTTGTACATTGAAGCTGAAATGCATTGTCTATATAATTTACCGCTGGCACGTACAATAATCTCAACATTAATTTCACTTTCTGGTGCACCAAGATGGACAATAACTTTTTGAATAAAGTATACCTCTTAAAAAAATATAATCAAGCCTGAGTAAACAACGGCACTGAACACATAATGGATATTGCCTGAACTGCGCAAATAAAAACTGTTTACCAGCGCCGATAAATGAGGGACCTTGACCACATGGACACCTATCGAGCCAGTGCGAATGAAAGGATGATTCTTAATACAAGACTCAATTTTACTGTTCGTGATAATTGTTATACGCGTAGAAGGAAAAATAAAACCAAATATTAACTGCAATGACAACCTGTGCGCGTAGTCTTTACAACTGCAGTTCAACTTTTGAAGCCAAATTAATTGTGTTGTGTGTGTTTAAATTTGGCCTTGTTCTTATAATATAACACCTGCTACCCTCCTTATTGTGCTTGGATATAAGCCAGGACTCTTCCCATCCATGTAACTATAATCTATGTTGAGATATCAGTTGGTAGAAATGATGGAAAAGATCGTTTCTTAACATTACCACTGCACAGCAGTGACTGATGACTTCGGCGTGCCACGACGATGGTTAGACATCTCACGTGTGAAATTTACTTAAGGGTC
The DNA here is from genome assembly GCA_964020975.1 of Hermodice carunculata. Classification (NCBI taxonomy): domain Eukaryota; kingdom Metazoa; phylum Annelida; class Polychaeta; order Eunicida; family Amphinomidae; genus Hermodice; species Hermodice carunculata. The sequence goes on along the minus strand of OZ026624.1, from coordinate 45,848,889 downwards.
ACCCCGAGCAAGTATTACCATAGCATATTACTCCCTAACCCAAGGCATCTGAAACTTTGTTTATTGTTTCAGCAATTCTCAAATACATAATTAACATTACTTACCTTCAGCCGACGTGCAGAAAGTCATAGTCTGCAGAGAAATACGCAGGGAATGCGTGAAAAGGGTGTCCCATATCCGGTACATACATACAAACATATATACATACATAAATACATACATACACACACACACACACACACACACACACACACACACACAAAGCAACGATAGGACTGGTCCCGTAAAACAAAAGCTTCACAGTAAATGAAAGGAGATGCACAAAGAATATAGTGGATAACTTAAAGGTGTTTTCACTTTTTTTCTTTTTTATTTTCAGCTTGTAAAGTAAGCGCCGGTACCTGCATTTTTAGGTTTCCAACTGCTACTTTTACAGGATTACAACCTCTTTTCTTTGTGTAATCAGTTGAGTCATGATTAAGGCTAAATTGTTGCCTGTGTGCACTGCATATGATATTTTGAAATCGTAATCAGTTTGGGAATAAGCAAACGGACTCATACAAGCCCAGCTGCAAATAGTTTTTGTATTTATCACAGTTTAAATTACTTATATTTAATGACTTATTTCCAAATAAAAAATGTCTTGGCATCTTTATTTCTTTTATTTTTCAGTGACATTCTATTGTTATTTCATTGATTAGATCATAACGCCAGTGTGTAAAATTCGTCTAAAATACCAGTCTTATGAAACATAAGTAGAGAAAAGCAGTCAATCTGAGTACATGTGCTGCGTATCTCTTTCAAACAGACTTGCTGGAAGGAACTTTTACTTAAGCATATGTCGATATGCTCATTGTGGAAGACAATTTTATCGCCAGAGTCCTCGTGGATTGAAGGCAAGGTATCATTTTGGTATCATTTGATGTCTGATGGACGTTAATTACCATTTTCACAGAGGAACTAAAATGATTCATAATTACCCTTTTCTTATCTGTCATAGCACGTGTAAGTTCAAATGGTAGGTTTCACTGATGGGTTCAGCCAAGGTATTTATGTATTCGTGCAGGATCTATTAAGCGAACTAGAAGCCAGGTATTTAGGTTTTGATTCATAACTATGGGGAAGTACATACAATGGATGCCCCCTGTCGTATATGCCTATGACGCTGAGATGCTTTTACAATCATTTCAAGACACTTTCAGAAAAGGTAGGGAACCCAAACGCAACTTCCCAAAGAAAGCACATGCGGTCTTCACACAGCCACTGAAGCGGTTCAGGTGACAGTGTTGGTTTCATGACGATAAAACGCAACAAAGACGCCCATTCAAAATGGAACAAATTTGATATGTTGTTACCCTACCCAAGTCCAAAATGGAAAACGTGGTCTCATCTAAGAGAACAAAATGCAAGCACCGCTACTCTGTAAAAAAGCTGTAGTCAAGTTCACTAAACAGACGAACAGACCCGATTCTGTAGCATTGAAGCCTAGGCACTTCAACACACCACTTTGCAAGTTTAGGTTCTTCACATTTTGGTAATAAAGGGTGTCGCCCCTAATCACATAAGGAAATTGGTGTTGACTGAGTGGTTGCAATTCCTTATCAAGTTTGATTTGAGGACTTCCAACCATTACCTCGCTACCCACGTATTTACCAGGATTGTACTAGTAACGAGATACAGTAAAACCCCACACTCTCGATCCTTTCAATTGGCGAGGTCCTTATTAAATATCGTTCTATCGTGTGCAAAAGATGACATGAAGACCAGTTTCCTTTATGTTTACCGTGCAGTGAAGCATCGGTTTGAGGTGCCAGATATCTCTCTTTTTTATTGATTATATACTTTTCTGCCAAGGATAAAACAAGGAAATCCCCAAAATGGTATCTAATTTTGTAAATCTACAGGCAAAATTAATTCTTGATTTTGGTCACGAAATTTTATACGGTCTGTGTCATCATCCTGTTCATTGCACAACAAAGTTCACATTGCACGGTAGCATGTCCGATACAAAGAGACGAAACTATAAATCACAATGTAACTCAACCCTATTTGAAATTGACCAGGCACATTTTCTTGAGTGGGCTCGAATCACATCGATGTTAGGTGCTGTCCACCTCAACTTATTTTGTGGCACTCACTAGTACATGGACCTGCTTTGTTGCCACCTTGATAGCTTCCTAAGAAAAGCAATCATCCATAGTGTATAGATAAGTTTTGAATTCATGACACACGCACCTGAAGACACTTAATGTCTCCTTTGCTGTTAGGTAATACGGTTCTTAGGTACGAGCACGCGTGCAATTTTAAACAGAATCTGACAAATAGCGACGTGGTGGATTGATTCCTCCGCAAAGGAATACCAAGAAATGTATAGAAATCATATGAAACATTGTTCCTCAGGTCCTTCTGGTCCCAGGGGTCAGACTATCCAACAAAAACATGCATGGATTTATTTACAGAATCCGATTGGTGTATTCTTCGAAATATATACTCAGCAGTTATATGTAAATACAACATTTGGTACAATATATACCTCTGACTTCTAAAGTAATCTGTAAAATAGTACTCTATAAGTACAATAATATATTTTAGTAATGATTTACTAGTAGCATGACTCCAGTTATACAAATGTTTATGCTGGTCTAATAAAAATAGTGAAGCATTATCTCCATCAGCAGAATTGGACACCATACAGACGAGTACCTCGACGTTTTGAACATGCAACAGTGTTTTACTGAAAATTAACAGCCAATACAAATAATTACCAACTCAAGACGACAACACACATTTAACATTGCCTCATCATAACAAATCTATGTTTTGGCTATGATTGTTGCCAAAAAATTGTACTATATACTTCATTGCATAAACAAAACTGATTCCCAATTCGAATGACCGAGATTTCCTGAAATACCTAAGATAAATGCTTCGCAAAGAGACGTCAGTAAATAGACATTTTATTGACACGATTAAGGTCAGTTCGGGACTTTGGGCTACATACAATGTTCTACATCTAAGCACACAGAGTTTAAATATAGAGAAGTCAATGCCATAAGACAATAAAATCCATGGTAAAGATAGCTGGCTTCCACACATAAATGTGACTAGGTATCCAAGATTTTGTCTCTCCAAATGTCTTCCATCAGTCTTGTGTTACAAGTGCCATTTTAAACCAGCTACCTGACTTGCAGTTTGTTGATGCGGCCAAGAACACACATGGTTATTGCATTACCATAGGGCCTTGTACATAAGTGCAAAGACTAAGGCAACTTGCATCGGAAAAATATGAATGTCAGAAATGCATATACTTAAATTCTTGTTATATGACTACAGGTTATATGTATAGTTCCTGGAATTGATTGACAAAATACCATTTAAGAGGTGAACACGAAACATAATAATGCAAAGCTTCTATAAATTGGGTGTTTATTCATACGTTTTTGAATTAATAACTTTAGCTTGAGGAATATTAGTAATAAACAGTCATTTTTTTCCATACTGGCGTATGGGTCAGGTCTGATATCAGCTTATTATAAATAGTATCACACAGAGAAACAAGCAGCAATCTGTGATATTTATGTGTACAGAATACAGATTACAGTCAAGCGTATTCGGGGAGAAATTGTCGACAGCTGCTAGCCTAAACTTAACAGAATATGACGCTGAACACAATGATATCGACATTATTTGCTGAAATCAGTTCTATGCAACCTTTCTGGAACCAGGTTGTTTAAGGAGTCGTTAGCAATTTTCTCATACAATTTTCTGTGCATATAAATCTAAATCACGATCGTTTGTTTCAACACAATACTGACATTATAATCGAACCATTTATTAGTACTATATATATTTGTGTGTGTATGCGTGTGCATGTGAAGGTGTTTCGGAGCATGTTGACACGTCTTTTCGGTGGGTCGTTTCTACAACTATTTTCAACAATTCAGTTACACTTTTAGTTCACCAAATTGTAACCGCTAATTGTCAAATTCACTATTGCAGGCTATCATTTGTTCTCAATCTCATACTGATATTGTTTGAAGTAAAAGAAAAAGAGAGAAGAAAAAGAGTAACACCAATATCTGCCTGAAACTTATATTTTACTAATATTCTTTGCTTTATTTTTATTTTTATTTAATATATTTTGAACCATCTTATTACACGATCTCACATCATCATTTCATAAAAGATTATTTTGGGGTCGCGATGCGGCAATTATATCAATCACAAACCATTATATAGGCTACCGGTGTACCAAAAACTAGGATATGTATTTGACCGTGTTTTTGTTTTTGTTTTTTGCATCCCCATATATTCACAGGCAATGTAGACAGCGGTGTTAATTCAACTTTAATCCATCAGTTTATACTATTATAGTAGCGTCTAAAAAGTGGAAATTAAGGTTATAGAATTTCAGTGTACCCTTATTCGGAACAATTGGACAAATTTAGTGTCAAATATTTTTCGAAGGTATTACAGACAGAAATGTCAATCCAACTTCAATCAGTAGGATGTGTAATGGGCACAAACAATTTAATGTAATTGCAAATTATAACACTTTATTAAAAGATACTTATGCACACGTTTAACATTTAAGTGTTTGAAAATTGGAAAGCTGTTAGACATACAGTCCCATTCAAATAATAATTTAAATGACTGTTTTAAGGCACATCTTGCAGGACATATTCATGTGACCAATTTTAATTTGTAGGCACGTTGTGCCAGCCCAGGTGGTAAGACAACACCACCATGCATCCACCATGATGAGAGCTTATAATAATATGACCACGAAGTCACCAGTCCTAGTCACCAGGTGGACCTGTGTTGTGACTATTATCCAAGCCATTACCACGGGTAATGGCAAATGAAAGTACAATCCGTGACTAGCAAAAAAGACACAGTGTAGTGTGATTTTATCTTTATCCTGTATTTGAAGAATAACATGAAAAGACAGCAGTTTGTACAAAACTTTATTCGTTAGAGAATATCTTACTGAGGAGCAAAATGCAGAATGTAGACCCATGTTTGGCATGGGACATCATTGATAAAAAGTGAAGTAGTTAGTTCAGAAAGGCAAGACAAGTTGAAACAAAATGGTGTCATTCTTGCATTATGAGAATAAAAGTATGATGTATACCATTTAATTCTAAGCTCATCCATGTGATGACAGTTATCTGATTGGTGATAGTTGTGTCCTATTGCCTAAATGAGACTCCCGAGGTTGGTTATGGTGTTAAAAATTAAACCAGAGAAGATAGCTAAACCGAGGACATCTGTAGCAGTTGTTGAAGTGGCATTTGAACCATATGGAATGTAGTGCAACAACAACATAGGATCCACTCAGAAACTAGAACCCCTATATCGCCACCCTGACACCAAAGTGTGTAGTATGTTCATTTTCAAGATAATACAGGCGCATGTACAGTTAAAAAACTACGAATTGTTATACCTCTATGGCAATAATATCCTTTTTGGCAAAAAAAAAAAAAAAGAAATAGAAAAAAATGGGGGAAAAAAAGAAAGAAAAAATAGCATCTAAATATCCTAAGCTTATTTAATATTCTAACAATACAATCAAAGGTGTACTAACAGACACCTCTATAAGACCGAAGCCTGTCCCAGACGGACACTTTCAAGTCCGCTTCTCCGATTTCGCCTTCGTAGACAAGACCAATACCGCCGGGCTATCTACATTGTGGACTTCTATTGACGGCTGATTTGAGCGGGGCTATGTTACGCGTTGGGAAAGATTACTAGTGTTGAAAAAAAATGCCGACAAGTAGCCATGCTGCTTGGTAATTTCAGGTTCAACCATACGTCCTTGAACACATCGGTGAATATAAATTTAACCCTTTTTAAGATGGGCACCTATCTATGACGGACATAATTCAACTGTCCCTTCAATGTCGGCTGTGCGCATGTTTGACTGTTAGAGGAATTTCTAACCATATTGCATTCTCAGCTGTCAATTATTCCAAGAGAAATGCATTTTGCCTTGCCTAATACATCGATCAGCACTCTTATCCCTCATGTTCCTTGCTTAGGGATTAGAGCAGCACAGAACTACGGTCAGTATGAATACATTTATCTTTCTCTCATGTCTGTAGCCATAAAATAAACAGTTTTGACTTGGATTTATGGTGGTTTTTCAAAGCACACAGACAGGTATCAGGCAAATCTAATATTCCTAGCTGTTCATTGTGTCTGAAAGTTACTCTCTCTGGTCTAGTTGCAAGTTTGCATTTTCGTTCGTGGTATCCCAACTCCAAAAATAAAACCAACTCATAGACTCATTGTATTGGTCTTGAATTTTACCTTTGAACTGTCCATCAATACAACCCTCTACACTTATCAAAATGCCAATTTAATAGGCATAAAATACGAACATGAAACTGAAATATTGACACTTCATAGATATCATTGTGAGAATGGAAAGTGAAGCTCTGGGGTTTTTTACTCATGATAGATCCCTAACGCAAGATTGCACGTGCATCCAACCCTTGCAGTATAGGCGGTCATTTCTATCTATGCATTTATTGAAGCATCACCGAAATCTCTGCTCCAAATCCAGGTTTTTTTTTTTTTTGTTTTGTTTTTTGTTTTTTTTTTCACAGTGGTAGTGGAAGATCAGTGTTGGGGTTTGGGTAATTCTTTAATCTCTGCCTTTTGAGGTAATTAACTTTGCTCTCATTGTTGGGTTGAAATTTATGAATACGGGTATTGTGTTTCTGAACATATTTAATAAAACAACATGGGCTATAATGTGTTGTGGTTTGTGTTCTGCGACTCATGCTTATAATTATGATAATGGAGGTAGAGCGTTTTCACAATATTCCAGATTCATAAATATGATGAAAACGATGCAGGCCTCCTTTCTTCTCTTTCTATCAGCTCCGCTGACTGACATGTCAGGAGACCCCAAAAGCGGCAGGTCTACCATGTCTCTTTTTATCTTTGGTGGAAGTGATAAATTTTGGGTTTTAAGCGAGGAGTGAAATATGTATCTTCACATTTGCATTGGAAAAATGAGTGTTGATGTTTTCCTAATTCTCGAATCTTTGCCTTTTGCTGTAATTAACTTGGCTCTCGTCGTCGGGGTGAAAGTTACAAATGTGGGTAATGTTTTGCTTAATTTATTTGGGTGAGAGTTTCGGAATTCAGCAGCAATCGGCGGAGTTTGGTGGGAACAAATGTCTCTGGCGGCCAGCGGTGGCCATTCGCCGCCAAGGTCCACCAGCCACCGGAACTCATCTGCGATCGCCGCCAGTCGCTACCACTCGCTGCAACTGGCTTACAAAAGTGTCGATATGCCACCAAGGACTGAAGGACTGTTACCAGTGATATTTTGTGTGAGGCATTTTGTCAAGATCACTAAACATAAACAAACACGATTTGTCTTCATTGAAGCTCATACATTTCAGAATACCACTTTTGCAAGTTAGTTGTATCCATACATTTGTTTAAAGAGTGTTGCACATAAATACATCAGGAAATGTGTGTAAACTTACCACTTGCTCTTTCTTATGGAGCTAGATTACTACACTCAGGAAGTATTTGAAAGGATTATACAAGAAGTGGGAATTTTAAAAACCCTGCATTCTTGAACCATTCCAGTGATCCTCTTCTGTGTATTTTCATAACTAAATGCACTCATTAGCACACAGTGTATAAAATAAACAGGAAATTTGAAAAATTTGACCGTAAAAGGCAGTGATTCTATTGTGTATTGTATTTTTTTTTTTTTTTTACACATTGTTACAGTGTCACAAAACACGACAAATATAGTTTTCCTGGACCACCCTCCAAGGCTAGAGAATTCAATACCATAAATACATCAGGGACTTTGTGTTCACTTAGCACTTGTTTTTGTTATTGAGTTAGATCTGAGGTGGCCCTTACTACACCTGTGACGTATTTAAAAGATTTATACAAGAAATAGGAATTTTAAAAACCCTGCACACCCTTGACCTTTTTATTTGATCCCGCTTTGTGTATTTTTATAACATGATGCACCCATTGCAAAGTTATCTCCAAACACCTTCACACTGTGACTTCATATCTATAATCTGGCACAATCGGAGAGGCAAGTTCTTCTCCCCTCCTTCGTATTCTGGGCCCTTGGTTTAAACAGCAAGTTGCGGCTTGTACGGCGAAACCACTGCACAAACATGCTCACACACACGCCCTTTCCTAGATGAACCGCTCCTCTTAAAACGTTAGCTCTCAGTACACAAAGAGTGACGCTTCCTGACTGGATCGAAATAAATGGCGTTTCGTGTCGATGTTAATCAGTCAGGGTTTGAACGTCCGATACTCTGCTTGCAAGGATCGTGTCATGGACTTCGCGATTCTTTATCAATTCAAACTTTACACACAATGAATGGAAAATTGCATCAATTTCCAAAAACTTAACATCGAAATTTTATGAAGCATTTTCAACGATTTTCATGATCATTCGAAGTGATAAAAGAATAATTTGCAAAATGTAAATACTTCCACATGTTTGCTAATATGATAATCAGTCACAGGACTGGAAAGGAAAATATATAGCTTAGCTGACTGTCTTGTCATTCAGCCAAGCTTACGATGAAGGCTGTTTCTCATGTCCGTACGTTGTTCTAGGAACAAACAAGTTGTTAGGTCAAAGTAAGATGAAAATAACAACAGAGGAAACTGTAGGGAAAATGATAGGCCTACAGTTTTTATTATTTCCACCGTGTTTATCGTCGCCCGCATCTTAAGATGTCAAGCAAGTTTACAAATGTTTGCAATGGCATAATATGTCAGGAATTAAATTTTAAATGGGCCCTTTTCATGGGAAACAATAGCATTTATGCAATATCATTAACAAATATTTGCCCTCTTTGACTAAGTAGGCATACCTTCTTTAGACCTATCAGGTGAAACAAAAAAGCCTCGGCCAAAAGAGTCTTTAAATTATATCATGAAAATTAGGCCTAATGTCAAAATATAGTGCTACGATCCATCCGTTTAATTATCAAAGCAACATACAGACTGGAAACAATAACAAAATTTAAAGGTCATGTCATCAGAGCATTACTGGAGAATTAATCAAATGTTTAGGCCTATAATCCAAAACTCTAACGTCTTTCTGTGACACATAAATGCAGGGGCTGTGTAAACTTATGAGTCTTGGAAGTGTGATATAATTCTTATAGAAAAATTGTTAATTGATACCTGTTTTAGGACTATTTCTATCCATTACGTATTCCCTTTTTTAAATTATAAAAAGAGGCGGCTAGAACCCTTTATTTCCAATTATATGAATATATATTCAATCTATGTAAAATCCGTTTGTCTTGTAGAGACTGTCCATCTTTAGCAACATTGTTAACAGGGGTCGTCTCTACAAAACTTTACATCTCTTTACGCAAAAGAAGCAAATGGGAAGTTAATCAGTTTGCCACAGAACGTCACAATGTCTAGCTATTCAACATATTTATTATTCAGCTTTCAAGAACACGCTCTACCTAAGAATGAATGTAAAGAAAATCAGATAAAATGATACTTCCATAAAATTGTTACATTTTATTAGAATTTTTCAGATTACTTTTGTTACAAACCGGGCATATCTGATTTATTACATTTTGCTGCTAAGATGTTATCACAAATTGTAAAATGTAATAATATTACATTTTGCCTCAACTTATTACAAATTGCCGCAAGTGTCACAAATTACTTCAGATTTCTGCTCATTTTTCATTACAAAAAGGCAGTTATTACAAATTTTCGCAATTAGTACAAATTGCCGCATAACAAGGTGTCCTTCTCCACGTGGCTCGAGGAAAACCGGTGTTATAAGGTGCTGGCAATGCTTTTAGACCAGCTAAGTGACCCCCGTAAAGCTCACGATGAACCTAAGAAGACAATTTTTTTTTGCAAGGCCACATAAACGAAAGTTCATCCACCGAATACGAAGGCTTAAGTTATCACTGTCATTTTGAGAGCAGGTAGATGGTTCCCCATGGTGAGCACTCATGCAAGAAGCTGTTGATTATGGCTCACTTGTAGGGTAAAGCTCATCTCCATTCCATTTGCAAATTATTTTGTAAAACCCAAGATTAAAGATAACAAATGAACCTCTTTAACGTATGCAGTCAGCAGGCGCAGTCGACCAGTCAGCGCCGAAATGTGTGTCAGTTAGACATAGAGCTCAATCGAGTGTATAGAACATTTTTTCAGCAAAACGGTCTGTCCACATGCTGTTAATTGATATTTTGCATGGGATTCTGGGATCTTTACCAAGAGTATGACTCTGTTAAAGCCCAATGCCTAACATCAGCTGTTGGTAAGAACTAATAATGTCGTGTGTGGCTTATAAATTAAAAGCTGCCGATATGAGACAGCTCAGCCGCTCAGTATATCTTACATTTATGAGACTAAGCATCCAATTTCGGTTGTTCAGCTGCGTAAATGTTTATGTTGCTGCATGTTGTCAAAAACGTTCCTCGCGCGTTCATCTAATGCAAATAATTTTAAAATGTGAATAGTTTTGTTTTAGGCGCAAACAAAATACATTTTGACACAGACGGATCACCTAATTTGCATTCATTAGATTTCCAGGTAATACTAACATATATGCTGGGAAGCTTTCATGAACTTAGCCGATACTTTTTGCAAAACAGGAGAAGTGAGACTAATGACATCTTGAACATGTGAAAAAATGGACACTTTCCGAAAGTGTACAGACTGCAGAGCCGTGTAAAAACTTTTTTTAAAGAAAAGGGAGAATATTTTGAGACAATCGTATTTAATTTTGGACGTGCCACAGTACTTAGTGGCCACGAGGAAAAAATAGTGCCATGTATCTTTGCAAGCTGCACCGCACTTAAGATTAGGACTCATTTTCACACCAGTTTTAGCAAGATGGAAGTTCAAAAGACTGCCACTTAAAGAAAGCGAGTATGTTAAAGAGAACGACAGCTGCTTCCAAGCGAATTCTTATTATACCGTTAGTCAAGAAACCGTGATGTAGATCATGTCAGGGTTGATTTTAGCACTCACGTCTCTACACCTTATTGGAATATAGTACGATTTGACCACTACAGACAAAAATTATATATATATATATATATATATATATATATATATGTATGTATGCATGTGTGTGTGTGTGTGTGTGTGTGTGTTTGATGGTTTATGGGTAGAATTGTAATCCTCAGACCATCTTGTGGGCAGTTGTTCGGTTTATCGGCAGTTGAAAAATGCCCATAAACCATGTTTCCCTTAAATTCAATGCGCTACCTAAGGGGTTTCAGAAACGTAAAAATCTGCCCAGATATTATGGGAAGTTATAAATGCGCAGAAATTATGGTAAGCAATTTGTTGCAGTGGCCAACGTTTCACGTAGTTTCTCCCAAGACCTTTGAGCGCGGTCACTCCATATTAGGAGTCGATTTTCTGACCAGAAGTCACACCACCATCTATGTGTGGTATAAATACTGACACCTATTAGTAAGTAGCCATTCTGTGACCTGGGCTCAGTTTCTGGACATCTTATGAAATACAATACATAGCATTTGAACAGCCTTAAAGCTTCAGCCTGTGGATTCGGGCAAATAAGAACAAAAAAAGGAAAGGAATGCCCAGCCGTATACAATACTTTTTGGTGTACGGTGAATTGCAGAAATGATTTCCATTTAGGAGCTTAAGAGTTTATAAAAGTCACGGTGTGGAAATCGGAGGTTAAGCCGAAGCATAAAACCGTTACCTTTATGTGTAAACCCGACAATGTACGTAAAATTTGTCATAAACGTGTGCATTATGGCAATACTCTTACGTTTTATTGCACATAAAACATTGTAGAAACTGGATGTTTACGTCCATAAAGACACCGAGTGAGATGGATATTATTATTGCTGTTCAGTCGTTCTGCACTTGTACACGTAGGTTTCAAATGTACACCTAAAAGCATTTTATGTGACATAGTTTGGCTTGAGTAATTATGCTTTTCAGCATTGATAATATAGTGTAACAGTCCAACAGAAAAGAAGTATTGATCACATGCAAATAAAAACTTATATGTTTTTTCTCAAGCAAAAAAAAAAGGAGGAAAGAAAGAAAGAAAAAATGAATGAATGAAAAAAAGGAAGAAAGAAAGAGACAGAAAAACTGAGAAAGAAAGATCTTATTTTTATGGGTTTGCCTTCATGATACGTGCCGGAACAAAGCAGTTGCCAAGCAGGTAGCAGTCGCGTTCAGACTATAAGAAACGGCAGAGGCGTTGTTGAGATAAATCAACGGCCCGTGTATCTTTTGTACCGATACTCAAACAATAGGAACAGAGACTTTTATTATAAAGTTGATTTCAATTGAAGTTTAGTCTCAATCTTAGTGCGACAGATATATCCTTATACAATGGAAACAAAAGCATGGCACTTATAGAATAAGTTAATGAGAGAGAGAGAGAGAGAGAGAGAGAGAGAGAGAGAGAGAGAGAGAGAGAGAGAGAGAGAGAGAGAGAGAGAGAGAGAGAGAGAGAGAGAGAGAGAGAGAGAGAGAGAGAGAGAGAGAGAGAGAGAGAGAGAGAGAGAGAGAGAGAGAGAGAGAGAGAGAGAGAGAGAGAGAGAGAGAGCAAATTCATTATTGCCGTTTGCTCAATCACCTGATTTTCTTGGCTTTGGCTCAACGAATTTGCGTGCTACAAGGATTATCAAGAGACATCAAATCGTCCAGCAAAAATACTTTTTCTTTCTATATTACATTTCATGAAAATGCAGATCTACACTATCTACAGATATAGACACAATATTAGGCGTTTCTTGTGAACTAAGGACAGTAAACCATCTGTCTGACTTCCGTGAAATGCCAAGACAGTGATGCCCATAAACATGTAGGGCAAGTGTGTCAGCTGTTCCTTGAAGCAGGGATGCCTGGTTGAAGCAAGCAGGAATGTTGTTCTAATTACGAAATAATGTGCAAACGGAATGGTTGTCTCATTTCCGCATATACACCACTCCTATACCATCTGACACAGTCATTTGCACCTGGATGCTCACACACACACACACACACACACACACACACACACACACACACACACACACACACATATATATATATATATATATATATATATATATATATATATATAAGAAGGCCGACACTGCTGAATTTCGGTACCGGTATCCTGTCAGTTTGGATCCCACTGCAAAGATCTGTACGTCATTTCTATTCCGACTTCTCAAACTAGGGCTATTTTCTATATCTTGACGGTACTCAGATCGATGTGACAAAGGTCTTTTGTAATGAACATTTTGCCTACTAGCAACAGGTAAGATCAAAGATTTTAATCACACTAGTTAGTGATCCACCTTCCAAGTACGCCATTTGTACCATGACATTACAGTGGCGGTTTTCCTGAGCAAAACCCCATGTGAGCACGTCCCTGTACATTATTCCCTTTAACAGAGAAAGCTTCTTATTGTTCGGAAGTAATTTTCCTCAAATGTGACCGAAATTCTACCTTTTAGCGTCAATAACACATGTTTATGTCTTTCTGCAAAGCAAAGGATTACGTTCTGTTTCATACATGGCACCTGCATCTGAATCGATGCGGAGAGCAAAATGGGTAAGACACACTAAGATCCACTCGCAATACCAAGAGTGATGAAGTCTATAGATTGCGAGGTCTCCGGGTTCCATTGTTTGTGACTTAATTGAGATCACCAGCATGCAGATTTGAGTGATTTCAACTTTCCACAACAATCAAGACAAATGACCAAATTATTACTGAACACAGCACACCCTTGTGGGAATGTTCGGTATCAAAATCAAAGTATTCGTAAAGTACGAAGGGATATGGAAGTAACTCTGTAGTCCACAGAGCAATTTATTGCGATTTAGAAAGCCTGCACGTGCCCCGTTACCAGCATGTACATATTCAGGGTCTCAAGCTACCAATATATTGACCGCTTGAAGTTTCGTCTGCTTTTTTGTATTCAAAAAATAATATTTGCTGTATTGATACACTTTTCCTTGTGCATCATATTTCATGGTTTGCGGTCCCTCTTCTTCATGAAAGGGTACCAAACTTGCACTGAGATAGCATATACCTACAGTATACGACCGACCCGCCTGTAAACCATTAGTCGTTTTATTTTCTTTTTCAAATGCGAAAGCACAAAAAATAGTACTACAAGCATCACCATCATCATCATCATCATCATCATCATCATCATCATCATCATCATCATCATCATCATCATCATCATCATCATCATCATCATCATCATCACCATCATCATCATCATCATCATCATCATTAATTTCACAAAAACAACACCAATAATTGAAGGTTCAGAAACACCGTGTCTAGCTAACAAAATAAGCTTGTGCAGAAACGTCAATATATTATTTAGTTTAGCTGAAATGTGAGTGATGAGAGAAAACACAGTTTGTGTTGGTTTCATAATTTAATTAACTCAGAAGACATTATAGCAAACCTGTATTCTACCTCAATCACTGGTCGGTCGTCTGCTGTTCACATTCTATGAGAAAGACGTTGTTCTTACCCATGATGCAAAGTCAATTAAGCAATGAAGTTGTTCAAAACACCGGATTACGCAAAAATTACACATGACCGGGGCTATAAGTTAGCAGTATCACGTCCAGTCACTTTTTGTCGAAACAGGATAACGAAATATACCTTAAACTTTCATCACATTAAGTAATGCTGCGTTTCTGGATCAGCGGTATTGGTTAAATCATCCCCGGGAGATTCGGCAGAGCACAACAGCTTACAGCACAGGTACTTTTCCTGAAGGCCACGTGTACGAACTCTATGATCAATATGTGGTAAGACTACATTTATCATGGGACACTGCCCAGTTACTTCCTCGTAGTTCACCGATCCCTTATGGATGACGGATTTGACACCATTTCCCGGGTGACCCTCTCTGATCGCCTGTAGGAAAATACAGAATAAGGCAAATCTATCAGACAATATCCTGTAAGAACAGCGATGCGGTTGATTCCTGTAACATGATAAATTAATTGAATCTTTCGCTGCTTCTTCCCTTGAATTTTTAATGAGGCTTTTGAAAGCTGAAGAACATCACGTAACAAGCTAAAGCCAGAACTGCCGCATATAAGCAAGGACAACACTTGGATTTCAAATACGCACACACACACACACACACACACACACACACACACACACACACACACACACACACACATACATACATACATACATACATACATACATACATACATACATACATACATACATACTATATATATTATATATATATATATATATATATATATATATATATATATATATCTACGGTATTTACTCTAGTATTATTCTCTATCTACATGTATATCAATGCTACCGATATCACCGAGCAGCAGTACATTTGCAGCACAGGAGTTACAGTTTGAGGAAGGTCAGCCATGCAAGAACTATATCTGACGGCGCATGGTGACATTTCAATGACTTAACAATATGCGCTTTTCGCCGGAGTGGTAACAAACGATACACGTTTCCCGATAACAGAACTGGAATTGACAATGAAAAATGCTCTGGTAAAATGCATACATGTAATGGCCTCCACGTTCTCCTGTTGGTCACGTATACTCAAATATACAAGCGAATTGCTGGCATTCCCAGGCGTAACATTGTCGGAAAATTCCAGTTGGTGGCAACATGTGCAATTTCATAACAGATTGAAAGTAGTATAAAAAAAGTAAGACGCACAGGCAAGTTAATTAAAATAAGCTTGATATTATTATTCTTAGTGCATTTTAATTCCGGCCCACCAACAATGCGCGGAAAGAGATCAAATTGATGAATAAATATAAAAAAGGAAAATAGATCAAAACAAGGCTGCATCATATTTTATACAATTATAGTATGGTAATGTTTAAAGTGGTGAAAATCAAAGCAAATGATGTTGCTATTGGTGTCATAAAAACTGCAATTTAAAGACAATGGTGCTAATATCACGCAGATCAGACAGGCAGAAGCAAAATAAGTTCAGATGTGACATGTGCAATTGACGTTTATGTCATCGAAACTGTCGTGTGTTAAATTTATATCCTACAATGTAAGAGAGGTGGCGTGAAACCGCTTATGGTCGGTAAAGATTGGGTGAGAAGACTGGGTCATGGACTTCTGGAAGGCACTATTTCATTGCTGTTGCATTATGGAGTTGCTATTTGACGAAGGTTTAATCTTCCTGCACAACTGTTTCAGATTAATTGTGAGTCAATATAATTCATCTCGTTATAACATTATTTGCAATGCAGACATTAATATTGTGTTAATGTTTTATGACAATTGTCATTCCATATATTTTATTTGGCGTGAATAAGAGCTTTGATTGAAACATCAGATTTGAACTCGACCAAAGGCTGCTTTTCAAGAACAGTGACGCACATATTTAGAGTGTTGCTTGCTACTACTGAGTCTCTGCTAGTCGGAGATTGTCTATTGCAGTTCGTTAATAATAGTTACAAGGTTACATACCTGAAGGTCTTCACACTACCTGGAAGTGGATTTTAATTGTAGATGACGAAATCTCAATGAAGCGATGCATTTTCCATCAGTTTTTAACAATTGGCTTCATTTATATCGTTGAGGTCTTAGTCTCGTTCAATTTCCGCGGGACCATGAGAGTTTTGTTATTCAAATTGAAAGCTTGTTACAGATACGTACCGCACATTTTAAGCCGTGATACAATCCAAAGCAAAATTGCTCTCTTTTATTAAAGAATTATCTGTTTTGACCCTTTGTTAGTAACTCCTACATCCGTGCACCAGCTATGCCATTGCGATTGTGTGTATTAAATTTTTGGACAGAACCATAAAACATGAATATATGAGTTTTTTCATTGTACTTATGGATGGGGGAGCACTCTCCATCTCATGCATTACGGTCCATCAGTGTGTTGGTTAGTATGGTTCTTGCAGGATACTGGTGCTTCTACACATACACAGGATTTTGCTTTGAGCTGTCTATGGGTCTTTACCGCAGTACTTTCTTGTAAAAATGTCGATAAAAATACATCTCATCATGAACTATTGATCCCATAAATAAAATAAAATAGAAATGGCATACAAATCAGTAGCATATGACGTACACGACTAGATGGTTGATGGGAAATGTGTACATGAAATCACATATATTTAATTACATACAAACAACAAATCGTAACAAACAACGTAATCGTATTTGTTATCCTCAACTGATACTATTTTGACTGACATGAAAAATATGCTTTTATACCATGCAAGATATATATATATATATATCATAACATATTCAAGTTAATAGTATACATGAGGGCATGTTACTAGTGCGGGCTATAAAAAGTGTTTGATGGAAAGCGATCACCAGGTTCAAAAGAGCATAAAAAGCTAATGCTGCTGACTTACAATTTAACCTTATTGTACATCCATGTACACTTTATGGTGAAACGGGGAAGAAACATAAAAAGTTAATAGGTAATTTGATCAATTAAGACAATGATAACGGGCTTTGTGCGCTTAACTGTGCACGTGGGATAGGTGGATAAGCACATAAGACTACCCTTGGGTATGCGTAACAGATATGCACTCCGATGTTTTTCTATCCTTGAAGCTACAGCGAATTGCACACAGGGGATACCAAAATCTTGAACTTGCCAGGTAAACCCAAAGGTAAGCAAAGATACGACACATCGGTTGCCTTTTACCACAAGGATTTTCTTATTTAAAATGTTAACGGCTTGCCCACCCCTGTTTTCTCGCGTTTCATCGCAGGTCTGTTATGCTTAAATCAAAGTCAAGCTATGTTTACCTAATTATAAACACAAGTTACAGGTGAGGGGAACCTACAGCTGTCAAGCACTTGCACATGTGGGTATGTTGTCCTAAAATAAAGCACTTCTCACCCCATGCAAAAAGGGAGAGCAAGGATTACTTCTTTCTTCTTGTCCTTCCTTTTATTCTTTCTCTGCAAAATTTTCTTCGTCTGCTCCTCTGAATTTCTCGTCTTTTCTTGTTTTCTTGGTGGCGCAGAATATTTTCCTTTTGCGTTACCGTACATGTAAACTACTGCCGTGATACAAATTATTTGGAGGTACAATTGAAGGGGTAAGATACATCCACTTTGCCGGGTTTCTCACAAAAGTTTGCCGAGCTGGATAAACCGAAACTGAAACAATCACATTGTAACACCCAGTCAAGGTTCCTGTGCATACTTTTGATTCAAAATATAATCCAAAAGCATCACGTTTGTGGAACGGCATGACTGTATAGAACAAGTTAATCTTAGCATTTCTGATTGACCGCACCATTGCTATTTGAAAGCACAGAACGATTGCACACTTATGTGGGCGTGACCAGCTACAACAGGCGCTTATCTTGATACACTGCTTTAGTCAAGAAAAAATATGGCACGGATTCAGCTGCACGTCGTTGAGGTTTGTGAAGTAGCGCAGAAGGGCTTGCACATGTTGGACACCCCTCCTACTGTAAGGAGAGCCATTAAAAGTGAACAGTAGTTTGCAGCAACCTCTGAGCGATAAAACCTCCATTCGAGATTGTCTGGTTTCACATCTGCAGTTGCCGGTCTGCCGGTCTAGGGACGCAGCCATCTACGGAGGCTTTTCAAGTCTCCTTCATTTGCGCTTCTTAGGTAAGCAAGAGAAGTTTATATGCTTCAGTATGGCATGTAATATATATAATTGGGTGTAACTTCTGGCGTGAATGTCATATACCTGGGTGTCACATTACCGATTGGATATATAAGCAATATTCGTTTCATCTGTATGTTGCTTGTATCACCTTTAGCCTTTAGCAGTGGGATGACGATGTGTTCAACCTTAAAATGCTAGTGGGATGTATTGAAAATTCTTACAGGCCAGTGGGCACCTTTTCAACCCATGTTGGAAGTTCATTCACCTTCATTGGCATATCTGGTATATAAGTGTGGGTGTAATATCGTTTGATGGGAGTATTTGCGAAAGAGAAAAACAATACAAGAAAATACTTCAGCTGGTAAAAGTTTAATATTTGTGCAGCGTAGATCAATGGGGAATTTTTCGAAAGCAGCATACAACGCCTTAACTTTAAACTAGCAAATAAGTCGCTTTCCTCCGAGCAATGGTATAGAAGGTGGGTTCCCTGCTCTGTGCGTTCTGTTGACGTGCAATAATATCTTTCGCTTCGTGTATTACAAAGCTGTATGTTCCGGATAAAATAAGAAAGCATACCCTTACTTTCTTCTTCTTCTTTAAGAACAAAGTGTCCAAGTGGCAGTATGGTACTATGCAACATGATGGGAAAACAAGACATGGAGTCCACTCATTTATGCGTGAGATATATGTATGCATAAGCTATGGACACCAAAGCTTCACTAATGCACGATGCAGGCATTCGAAATCTAATGTTTTCCCTGAACATACTGCATATCTGTATATATATATATATATATATATATATATATATATATATATATATATATATATATATATATATATATATGTATATATTAAATTCGTCAACAATTAAATAACCGATTTTAAACATTGTTTTATGGTTGAATTGCAGCAACTATCAGTTATGCCAAAACGAACTCGGCCGTTACAGTTTCCAGTTTCGTTATAATTTCTGTAACATTAACCTTTTATTTCTTAAATACATTTCTCCAGTATAAAGTGATGTACATACAAAAAAAATCACAATTGACATTGCCATGAGATGGATGGACCATCCAGACGAGGGTGGACGTTACTTTTTTCGCAACGATTAGCAAAATTTAAAAAAAAAACTGTGCAACAAGCCTAACGGTTGAATGCTGACAGGTATTGAGACTGTGAACTGAGAATACCACCCCAGTGGTATTCTCATCCCATACCCTTTGAAACACCGGTTTGTTGTACGGTTTGCGACATGCATCGATCAAGCAAACCTTTATGTGTGCTTGCGTTTACACCATTTTGTCGCAATCCAAATGGTTGCCTTAGTTGCGCTGTTTGCCTTTCCTTCCTTGATTCCTCATGCACTTGTCATAATTTGTCTCCGGAATAACCCAGCATATTATTACGTGTTGGTATGAAAGTTTCTCTCATGTTACAGGCACTAGCAAGTCAAAGTATTTCATCAGCGATTTTTTTTACGTGTATATGAATTTTAAAATCGGGTTTGACAATATATCATATCAACACCACTACGCTTCTTTGGCGACCGGAAGTGCCCTCTAGGCAGATAATATAACATAAGAATTAGTTACATCGAATGATTAAGATGCAATTTACAAAACGCGTCGGGTTGCAACAACAGCATGCAGTACGTAAGTTTTGCCCCGAGGGTTGATGTGGCAAACAAACGCTCCATCTAGAATGGACCCCCAAAACCCCTTAGATTAGGTAAGAAAGGATCGTAAAACAGGTTTATTCTTAACCAATTCGAATGGAATATACTTCAGGAAACCGAAGGTATAGTATGCCCGTAACCCTTAAGATGATTTTCAGTGAAGTTACAGACAAACTTGCTTTAAACCTTGTCAGCGTTTTATGCTGCTGTTGCCGGTAGCATTCCGTTAGCCCTGTTTATAGTGAAATTGCATTTTAACGGCACTCATATATCTGAGATGTTCCCTTAATGACACAAGTTTTGGGAGATTATTATTTTTTTTTAAATACACATTTATCCCACATATTTATGTATCTGACACATTTTGCAGGGAAAAGACAGCATTATTATACCAAGGTGTCACTGTATTTGCTATTCAATATCCGTTTTCCTCAGACATCGGGGTTTCATATGTGACCAATGTTTTTTCTGGAAATCGTCTTTCCGACACGCACTATTATTTCTTGCCTTTATGTCTTTGTTGATGAGAGCGACCATTCTAAGGGCAAGTAAGACGTACAGTGGTGTGCCGGAATATTTGAATAAAGATTGCCATCGTTTGTTTGTTTGCTTTAACTTTCTAATGAACGCTAACTATACATCAAAATTCACCCTTGATTTGTTCTTGCAATACTCTATGTTGATTGTATCTAACTCTAGGGATCGCCTATCCCTGAAACGAGGGAATAAATTTGTATGAAAATCGGATAGCATTTACATCAGTTTGAGTATCCGGTACGAAACTTGTGGGTACGTGTTAGTGGTTTTGCCCCCGGTTATAACCCATTATTGCCACACTTACAACTGTTTCAGCCCTAGTCACTGTGCTTTGGAGTCTTTGATGTCCTGTGGTTTTTTATAGACCGACATGCAAAAATATAATATGATTCTGCGGCGGTAAGGGACTGATCATTGATATCGCAGTTCATACCTTGTGCCATACTTATACCTGTAGAGCTGTTTACTTTTTGACCGTCGAAACGGAACCTACTGCATAGACGAAAACACTAGGTCTTGAACAATATGTAAAGTGATTATTCTCGTCTGTCTTGATGTAATTACTCCCGCAAGCGTCACGTTAATAAATGGAAGACGTAATCGTGTAAGCCTTGACATATTCATTATGTCAAACGTTAGGGATAGTCAGTTTCAGTTTCCAGCATGTGAAGCAAGTTTAACCTTCTGCGCTCAAATAGTCACAAAAGGCTCGAATATACAATGTTGTCTGCTAAATAGTTTATACTTGAATTTTCAATTCTTGCAACAGTCTTGAATGAGAACTATAAAGGAGATCTATCAGGATATTCTCCAGTTCAATGGCTTTCCGTGGTGTGGGTTAGCCTAAGCTCTTTCAGTTCCATATTTTGGATTAAGTCAACGCCGCAGAAAGTTGTAGACCTGGATAAGTATATCTTAAGTAACTGTAAGTATGTTGGTACTTGAATGAAAGGTCTTAGTACTAGGAACATGAATACAGCACCCCTATTGCAATTAAGATCTCGCGCTTTAATTAGTTCGACATCAGTCGCAGTTAGCACGGAAAGAGTTAATGCGCACAACATGCGCCCATGATCCCGTCCAGTGACTTGCTCATGAATCGTACTGGAAGAGCATCACCTAATTTGTATGATCATTGGATAAAGAAAATGTGGTTAACTCAACCAGCCTTTGGTCAGCAATGCTTAATCGTGCCACTTTAATTGTGGCAATGAACCGTAATGTTTGCAACAGACTAATAAGTTTATTACCTTATTTTCAGAATTACGATAAGAACAGAAAGTCAACCATTTAAAAAGGCTAGAAAGATAGGTTATATATATAAGTATATATATATATATATATATATATATATATATATATATATATATATATATATATGTGTGTGTGTGTGTGTGTGTGTGTGTGTGTGTGTCTGTATGCATATGTGCATGTGCTCAGAGAGACAGACAGAGAGAGACAGAGACAGAGACAGAGAGAAGGAATGAGAGAGAATCGTTGAAAGTTGTTTTGTTGTCAATGTAATTTATCGTCTAATTGGGGAATAGGTGAAAGGTCAAGTTCGTGCTGTTTGGATTAATTTTACCTCCGTCCTGAACTAAGGTCAATGCGACAATGAAGTATAGCTTCCGTCGTCAGGACCGGTTCATTACTGTCACTCACTTCCGCATTCCCAGAATTATATTGTCACTAGGATTACTTTTTACGGTCCAGTCTCTCTCCATAAGTAATTTATCAGTTTGCCCTTTTTGCTCTCCTTGCATATGCCTGCCCAGCTACGGCTTCATGCAGGCCTTGGCATTCTGGGGGCTGTCACTTCCATATACGCCTAATGAAATCATGGCCTGACACCGGGCAAATCTCAGTATGAATCAATTCAACAATTACTTAAATCTAGATTATTGTTATTCAGAGGTGATTTTAACCAAAATGCCCCCCATTTACAAAGCTTCTGTAATTTTCATGTTCAAATGGTCCATTGCTCTTAATTTAAGGCTAATTAACCAGAAAAGATAGCGTATACCGTTGTGTCTTAACACGCCTAAGTACCGTAGGCCCGCAGCTGTAGCAATATTTTGTCGGACTTCATGTTCATCTTCCTGCCAAAAGTAATTACCTACCAGTATAGAGTGAAGAAAAGCAATTTATTTTGAAACGTTTCTTGACAGAAAATTTGGGTAAATACTTCAAGGCCCATAACTTTGACGTGCACAGGAAGCTGCACAATTGTGTTACTTCTGTGCGTTATTCAGGGCACGAAAGGTGATACAGGAGTTAGATATTGGACGATTGGGGTTAATGAGGTACAAGAGGCAGGCGGGACAAGAACCATCTCTTTATCAATGCCAAATGAGGGATAGGCTATATTTGTTTGTTGTAAAGAGCCATCACAAGAAATAAACAGAGCTAGAAAGAGGAGATTGGATTTTCCTGTATGTATGATATGTTTTTGGTTTTTTTTGTAAGTACGCTGTTCATTTAACCCTTTGAATGCCATGTTGTATCCTCAAACAACTGTTTCCATAGATTTCTGCCAAAATAGTGCTGAGGAAAGCTGATAGCCTGAACCTGCTTTGGAAGTGCTGAATTTATACAATACATGTTCTCCATGAATAAAACACATTTACATAGTACAGTTGCATCTTAATTCTGTACAATTATTTGAATCGACTTTATGTTGCTTGCGAAAAAGAAGGCAAAGAGTGAACAGTTTTCTGGATACACTTATGTTTATCTCTTAACATAGACCTGCTGTCAATCACTACTTAGAGAATTTTGTCAAGAAAATATTGTTGCAAATGTTTTGCGTCGAGCGAATTTGTCATTGCGAACTTTGAAAGCCTGATTATCACTGAAATTGTAAATATTTTTTCTCAGATATACCCCCACAGGTTTCTCCTAAGCATATACTTCGTTGTCAATACAGCTATATTGCTTTGCTGTTAAAAGTTGCCAATAGACAGTAACAAAACCTATTTCATATCTACCTTTATCTACTGTTCAAAGTGGAACATGTCATGTAGCGCACATCCTTTATCATTTCAAAATGAAAATTCATGAAAGTATGTCTCAACGGAGCCAGTGTGCAATGATAATTATGTCTGGGTGGCAACCAAGACATTTTGTTTTTTTCAAGAATTCTTTCTTTCTTTTCTTTTTTACGACCAGATTTGGGTTTTTCTCGGACCCTACTAATCCAAAAACTGCCAAACTTGCCATGGTGAATGACCTACCAGTGAAATTAGGCACCTGACTTAGAAAAGACAGGAGGATTAAAATTATGCAAATGAGGGGCAATTAAAATTTGAAAGCTTCATATCTTCTAAACTGTAGGAGATAGACACAAAGTTCTAACTTACGCATATAGGTTTCAGACAACTGGCAAATCCAATAGCATACAAACAAAACGTGGGGAATTTTAATGTTCGCCAAATTCGCCAAATTTCTCCCAAATCCACATACAAGTCTTGAACTGCTTGCTGTATGACCTATTGCTTGACCACCATGGTGCCAGGCAACCATTTAGCATTCATAATTAATTAGCTTGAACCTGTCTCACAGGCGGCTTTCTATCCATGCATGCTAAGTGTATGCTTTGGAAAGTTTAGGTCTTGTAGAAAATGGGGGGGGGGGGACCTCCAACAACTGTGTAATGAGGCTCTCAATAGAATACAGAGTATTTCTGTTCATACTGGAACAGATTAACTCCATGCTGCCATATGTATCAGGCAGGCTATAGTTTCTACTAAGGCAGAACAGACCTGTCAAAGCACCATGACTGGACTGTTTTTGCCTGAGGCAATGTCAGTCTGTTGAGCATATCAGTCCCATGGGAATTCAAGCACCAGACTTCTAGGCAGAACAAACCTGAGTATACCCTCTGTTAAAAACAGACTACACATAGAGCTCAGCCTGGCCTGACCAAGGAAGGTAGAATTTGTGTCATCTCATTGGAGACTTTTATGTCTTTGTTTTCTTGTAACCAGTGAGATGAAGCCTGTTCTTAATAGCCAATACTGAGACAGTATAGTTTTGTCTTGGTTCACAGGTATAAGTTTATGTAGTTTCTTGACAGCTTCTGTTAAAATTTGTAAATGGAATAAAGGAAGAAAGACAGTTTTGTATTGCATGTATAGACATCCCCTTGAATTATAATCTGTATACACTGTACATATATGTGCATGTATGAATAATGTACATATACATGCACACATACTCATCCATACTGCCCAGAAGGGCTGACCCTCTCAGGAGTGGGCACTTTTCTCTGGTCCCATGGGTGACTTTTCTCTGGTCCCAAGGTTCCCCACTTTAGAGAGGTTCCTCTGTATCAGTAAACACTAGAATTTTTTTTTTCTTTCTTTCTTTCTTTCTTTCTTTCTTTCTTTCTTCCTTTCTTTCTTTCCTTTTTTCTTCACAACCAAGTTGGTCTGGAGATTTTCTCAAACACTTTTTTTCCGAAAACCACCAAACTTGTTATGGTTACTGACCTCACCAGTGAAATTGTGCATCTCATTTGGAGCAGTCATGATGTTTTAAAGTATGCACATTTAGGGGCAATTAAAAAGTTTCGAAATTGAATATCTCCAAAAGCTTTTGTGCATAGACATGCCAGTTCAACTTTAATGTATAGGTTTGTGGCAAAGCCACACCCAAGGAACAATGAACCAAAGTTGTAGGATATCAATTTATGCAAAACAGGCAAGGTAAACATGCAAAGTGTAAGTCTTGAACAGCTTCTAAACTAGTATTCACAGATGTGCCATTCCCACTTCAATGTATGGGTTTGTGACAAGGCCCCATCCAATGAACCACAAACCAAAGTTGTTTGCTTTCAATTTCTGCAAATTAGACAAATGCACAAAATTAAAACGTTGATTAGCTTCAAAACTATTATAGATACAAGCTTGATTCAAACTTCATTTTATAAGTTTGTGTCACGGCCACATCCGACGAAAAAAGAACCAAAGTTGTAGCATATTACCTTACAAAAATTCGGCTAATACAGAAAATGTAAATTATGTCGAACAATGGCAAAGTGTAGCATTTCAAACTGGTCTCATTTTGAAGGAACCAAGACAGATTTGAAGTGAAGAAAATAATCTTTTCTAGTTATAATATCTATAATTTGACACCGTGTACAAATTGTGCAAATCTATGTTGGAACCAAATGCGACAGATTGGCAAGTTGTACTGCTTTAGACTATCATTATTGGCCAACTGGTTAAATCAGTCTGGTAAATGTAATTCATCATGGTGGAGACAGCCAACATTGGTTAGGGTAAATAAAGATACTCAAAACCTAAGACCCGTAAGCCTTAATGCCATTGAACAAAATGTCCGAATATACCAAGTATTTACATGGCAAAAAAATAAAATAAAAGAAAATAAAAAATAAAAAATAAAAATAGAGCTAAAGTTTCCAATGTCAAGTAAATATGACTTTTGTTCCTCCGAGCCAGTGGTCTTGGTTTTTAACATTTTCCCCTGCTTCAAATAGGTACCCTGCAGGGATATAATCAGAAATATACTGGAAAGATCCCCTTGAATCAACTAAAAAAAATGTATCAACCGTTCCCTCAGTCAATTCCAACTGGTTTTTCGTATCTTTTTTTCAGATTTTTTCTTTCTTTCTGAAAGTTCAGAAGCTAAGTGCCACTCAGCCTTATGCTAAATTAACTGATCTAATACTACCATGTGCGCAGCCAGAATCTCTACTGGTAAATGTCCTCTTACGAATTTGCACGGTGTGCATAAAATTGAGATTAAGCAGGAAGCCGAAGGCAGCTTTACATGTACAGTATGCAGTGGTGGGCATAACAGAAGTTTTTCCAGTCCTCAAAGGAGTGCAAATCCCCAGCATAGCTAAAATTAACAGCCAAGACGCAGGTACAGCTGAACAAATAAGGTGCGATGATACACAGGCCGCACGGTTATCGGCTAATTGACGATAAATGACACCCGAGGTGTACTTGCTGGCTGACATACAAACATAATGGACTTATTTATTTATTTATTTATTTATTTATTTATTTATTTATTTATTTATTTATTTATTTATTTATTTATTTATCTATTTATTTATTTATTTATTTATTTATTTATTTGCTTGTTTGTTTGTATGTTTATTTATTTTATTTATTTATTCAATATATACACACATGTATGTGTATATATATATATATGTATATATATATATATATATATATATATATATATATATATATATATATACATATATATACATGCATACATACATTATGCATATACATATACATATATTTTTGAAAGCCGCAGTAGCTGGAGCTTCTGCACATTTGATCCTTTGAGAAACGATCCGCCCGCCCCCTTGCATTTCTCTAATGCTGTTGTTGGTCTGGATTAATTTCACCGCACGTCGTGTGGAAATGCATCCATTGTCGCTTTAAATCTTTTGATTCATCATCACGCACCATATTCTGAACAAGCAGATTTGAGCAAGTCTCGCAATTGAAATCTTTGAATTCTTCGTCACACTTTATATTTTGAACAAGCATATTTGTGAAAGTCTCGCAACTAATATCTTTTGATTCTTCGTCACATTCCATATTTTGAACGAGCAGATTTGTGCAAGTCTTGCGATTGAAGCAGTGCACTTGATGCGCAGCTGGTTTTGTCACGTTATAATTTATAACTTGCGGTACACGTCGTCACCTGACACCACTTCTGATATCAAACGGACAGACACGCGCACATGATTATGGTCGGCGGCAATGCCCATAAAAATATCAATCATTTTTTTATTTGTACATGACCTGGCGGAAAAAGATACATGTTATACAATTTGGAAAATCTGTACGTATATTTGAACAGAAAGAGTCGTTTTACTCTCGGGTGATATATTGTTATATTTCTATTTTAACCCGACTTCCTCAACTCTTCTCAGGTTCAAAACATTACCAATGCCCTATGAGTTTCATTTACGCTGTACCAACTCCAACATGAAAGGGTCTTTAAACTTAAATTACGTTTCACCTAATGCTACTTTTGTCTTTTGTATATATTTTTTTTTTTCATTTTGAAATATTTAGCTAGTGTACGCATTAAAACTAGATTTTCTTTACCAAAGAGCACATTTTGTTTGTATCCTCTGTTTTTAGCAAATTTTATAAGCAAACAATAAATGGCCGACAGCATAAGGGCATCTTATAATATTATCCTTTCATAGTTATGCATGTCTCCTGCATATGCTATCCTTGTTGTAATTGAATTTTATAACTAAATATAATGGGTGTTAAGGACAAAAGTATAATGCAGGCTGTGTAAACTTATGGTTGGACGAAAGAAGAAGAAGAAGAAGAAGAAGAAGAAGAAGAAGAAGAAGAAGAAGAAGAAGAAGAAGAAGAAGAAGAAGAAGAAGAAGAAGAAGAAGAAGAAGAAGAAGAAGAAG
The DNA here is from genome assembly GCA_964020975.1 of Hermodice carunculata. Classification (NCBI taxonomy): domain Eukaryota; kingdom Metazoa; phylum Annelida; class Polychaeta; order Eunicida; family Amphinomidae; genus Hermodice; species Hermodice carunculata. The sequence goes on along the minus strand of OZ026624.1, from coordinate 45,820,601 downwards.
AAGAAGAAGAAGAAGAAGAAGAAGAAGAAGAAGAAGAAGAAGAAGAAGAAGAAGAAGAAGAAGAAGAAGAAGAAGAAAAGTTAATCGATGATTTCTATGTGTTTCCCCGGGGGCCTATCCCATCGTACTTTGCTAGTCAGACAGGATGACCACAAGTCACATGTGGGAGGGGGGGGGGAGGGTTGTCCGGTAAAGTATAAAATCCTTCCGTTCCGATCAAACAAAAATGAATAAGGTTAGTATTTGAGTTGAGGCAGATATGCAGTTTGAATCTAATATTTGTACATGCAGTCAGATCCACTGCCTGTAGCTTCCCATCGATCGCTACATGTAGGACTTGAATTTTAAAAAATTGCCAATCCCTTGGGCCACAGGATTTTACAGTATTCTTGTCGCTCAGTGCATATCAAAAGTTCACTGATCATCACATCTTTATGTATATATTTTGTTTGTTTCATACAGTATCCATGAAGTCAAATTTTGTTATTCTTCCTAATCCACTACGAAAAGGTCATATAATCTTTTCTTGATGTAATTTTCGAATAAGACACTTTCTGCTGTTTCTTTACGACTAACATGTGATGCCTCCGGGGCATTTTTTATACAGTGCACGCTGATGGTAATTTGTCAAATTAACTGGACGAATATTCCATCGATCGCATCTTGTACTCTATGTACTCGAACTTATCAAAATATTCACAGGGGAGCACGGTGAAAGATGTGTTGAACTTTGATGTTCTTGCTGTCCCCTGGCGCAAACTGATTCCATATTGTATTAGGAAGTATGGCCAGGGTGGACCCTGGCTGCCCAAGTTGGAGGCCACACGACTTAAATCTTAATCCTTAAGCAATAGTCCGTGAGTATTCATATCTAGTGTGCTACTCGTGAGTATTCTATACAATAACGCAATCTGACAATGGGTCTGGCACATTTGATTAATATCAATAAAAACATCATTTTCAAGCATTTAACGTGTCTCATATTGACGAAAAACAATAAAAATACATGAATGTATGAAACATCATTTTGATTTAATGAAGAATTTCCAGGCAGAGCACAATGTAATCGCCTCTGTGATGTCTTTGTATGTGTTGCCACGCCCTTGCCTATTGTGCGTCACTATTTACAGGGTGGGCAACTCTCGAATTACAAGGCTGGCTATCTTGGATCAAAACCAATAATGCAGTTGATTATATTTATGGCCAGTAGCTTCCCCTATTGACTTTTTGAAAGGACAAAGTTACTTTGGTGTCACGTAGCAAAAGTTAAGTAAAGCGCAAAATATGTTACAGCATATGAGGCGAAGAAGTAAGGTCACCCATTGACCTTTTAGGCTGAGTACAGAAGTGCATGAATGCGTCATGTGTAGAGAGATAGCGGGACAGGCAATAGGAAAGTGTTAGGCTATTAATAAAACAAGAGAAGACGATTCAATTTGTAACACGGCTGCCAAGCAAAATGTTATCACATATGGTTGCCGCCATTGCTATGAAAACGAGGGGTGCCGATAAGTACATTGCGGAGGGTCTTTGGCAGGTCACCATCCCTGTACAGATGAACATGGGTACCCCCCAATTAAAGAAAATGTGAACATACACTTTCCCGCTTGATCATCTAAGTACTAGTTGATTTTATGCCTAATTTCGCGCGGTAATTACGACCAAATATCCGCTGGTTGTTGTTGTTGTTGTTGTTGTTGTTGTTGTTGTTGTTGTTGTTGTTGTTGTTGTTGTTGTTGTTGTTTTTTGTTTGTCTGTTTGTTTGTTTGTTTGTTTTTTGTTTGTTTTTTGTTTGTTTTTTTTTGTTGGGGTTTTTTTTTGTTTTTTTTGTTTTTTTTTTGGTTGTTATTGCGACTTTTGGAAATTGAACTTTTTTATTTACCTTTCTGTAAATTTTATCAACTGTTGACTTGGACCAACTCTGGGACCTTCGTCTTCAGACAAATATATACATACATACGTACACACGTACATGCATATGTATACGTACTTACGTACATGCATATACTCATACATGCATGCATACGTACCTACATATTCATACATACAAGGTATCAAACATGTATACGTGCACACATACTGAGACACCTTTCCTTATTATCGCTTTACTTATATAAATGTGGTTTTGCAGTAACTTATGCGAAATGAAAAAAAAGAAGCTTTTCCCGAGTGATATATTCAAAGTGTTCCAAGTAATTCACTTCATATGAACTGTTTCACCTAAACTGATTTTGAAATTCGTTATTCTCAGTGTCAAGGATAATTAAAAATATATCATGACAAGGGTGCAAAAAGGTTTTATGAAGGTGTGGTTTATGTGTTTCAAGATTAGGAGATTCTGTAATCTGTGTAGTATTAACTGTAACATATGTATAAGTCGGCAGTAGTTAATATCAGACCATTTGAGAAAGCCATTTGTCTGCTGTTTCAACCCCCTCCTCCTTCTTGGGGGACGCATGTGCCGTTTTTACTGAATATTTCTGCAAGTGGTTGTTTCGCGAATGAGCTAAATCACTGATTTTCCCTACCCCCAAGGGTGCCAAAACCACATTCGAGGCTTCTTCTCTGATATCGCTTGCGGTCTTCTTCTTCTTCTTCTTCTTCTTCTTCTTCTTCTTCTTCTTCTTCTTCTTCTTCTTCTTCTTCTTCTTCTTCTTCTTCTTCTTCTTCTTCTTCTTCTTCTTCTTCTTCTTCTTCTTCTTCTTCTTTTGTTTTTTAAATTTTGCTTTTTCCATTTTTTGGACCTCTTTGGATTTCTTAACAAAAAGTTCACCGCACTACTTCCCACAAACACCTGACCTACTAACCTGAGTTTTGGATCACAGTGACCTAGATTTCCCGAAATTTAGGGCATACTGTCACTTATGGTCTTTTCACCATAGCTCGAAAGCTTACAATCTTATACGCGCAAACAAACCGTAACTGTAAAGCAGCCGGGTTTTCGCATAACTTCAAAAGTTATCGACCGATAGGAATGACGTTGAGCTCTGTGAACAGCTGCATTTAGGACACAACAGAACCTAATAGCAATTACCCCGTGAAATTTTGTGCATATGGCAGACGGCTCGTATCAGAATTGTAAAACGTCCAGGATGTGTAACTTTTGCTCTAACGTGTTTCGATCTGAAGTATTTGCAGCTTTACAATATTAAAAATTATACAAATTTGGCTAGTACCCTTTTTTCACGGTTATGTTGAATCTTAGAAGCGGATAACGCCGTAATATATTTTATCATTTCACTTTCAAGATAAACTAAAACTCGGAAAGGTACAGCAGCCATAAAGAGGATTGTGGTGCCTTTAGGTACCAGTATTGGTCAGAACAATTTTTTTTTCAGGAAATTTGAAGTAAACAACATGCCCTTTGTGTATGTGAGCAATTTGACTGGTCCTTGCACTTAGCCGTTGCATTGAGAAAGATCATAGGTATAATTCTTTCTAGTGACCCAAAACATAAAAAATGCTGGTAACTTCTGCGGTCTCTCAGTGCTTTTGCCACGTAAAATGTTGTAAACTTGTCAGAGAAAAAAATGACCGTTTTTTGTTTCTTTTCTCCACCAGTTGAACGAGTGTGCTCGTCCAATGTCAAAAATGAACATTTGCCAGAAGAAAACGTTTTAAACCAATCTATTACTGGCCACTTATTGATGGTTTTTTTTTTATATACTTTAAGCGGTGTAATGTGTAGGTTTAGATTTCCTCGACGCGCTTTGGTCCCAATGCGGCCAAACATCTGAAGAGAGCTAGACTTGTAAAGTGGATCCACAAATTGCAACTATTGATTTAACACAGGGCATGCTGGTTCTGGAACAGATTTCCTTATACGAACAATTTAAATATTGGTATATTATGATAACTTAAGTGGTCAGGATTTTCAGGGACAACCGGGCAAAGACCTATTAACCTCAAGGCATTCACAAGATTTATGAAGTAAGAGCCAGTGTGCCACGACTAATCATCAGTATGGCTCGCGGCAGAAGTTGTTTTCCATTGACGTCACTGTGTCTGTTATCTCTGTTAATTCTAAAATATATCCATCTGGTTGCTCTGCCTGTCACCCCCCCCCCTTAAAAAATGCACACTCTCTAGGTTCTTAATATAATCAGAACAGGAGTGAACAACTGCAATATAAAAAGAACCATGAAGTTTTCAAACTGCATATGTCTTTTTATTCCGTTGATAACTATAATATATATATATATATATATACATATATATATATATATATATTTATATATATTACAAAATTTCTACCTCAAAAATTCTCTTTCAAATAAGCTTTTCAATACTTTAACAAACATATAAAATCACCGCAGACAAGACGGATGACGTTTTCTTCATGATGCTTTATGGACAATTTATTACCAATTAAATAAAAACCCGCCAGTGGTTTCGGACCTGTATCCACTATCTAGGCAACCTTCTCCACTGAGCTCCATCTTTGACCCAGTGGGTGATATAGGTCCCTCGGCCTAGTGCTGTTGCTTAATTTATAGCCTGAGGACGACTTCAGTTTCTGATACAATTTTCCTAATCTGGGGCCAACCGTCGCCCACAACTGGTAACCTGAAGGCGTTGCATTTACATTTTCAGGTAATGTTCATACTGGAAAAGTCCCATTATGTATTGCACATTACAATCATTCGACAAATCAGCATTCCCTTAACATTAATCACACATATATTTTGGATACTACCTCTTCAAATATCAAATCGGGCCTACCCCCCCCCCCCCCAATGGTTTGTAATGGAGGACAGTAATGGCACGATCCTGGGGATTTATAATATATGAAACCAAAAGTATATATTTTGCAAATGTTTCAGAGCATCAATGATGATATGAAAAATGCTGTCGCCGTACTTCACTTTGATATCCAAATCAAATATACTTTTGTGGGACAGTGCCACATTGCATTTGGCTTTGTTCAAAATGGCACTCACCAACGCGTGCATGATTTGCCAGGATTTCGACACAACTGAGCAAGCAGATTAAAATTAAGGCAGTGTGCCATGTTTTAAAAGTTCTTTGACCACCGTTTGCCCTGGTAACTCGGAGAACGGACATCTGGGACCAAGCGAAATATTACGATAACGATCACCGAACAACCATAGAAATGGAGATATGGCCTATGTTGGGCCTATGCTGTTTCGCCGAACGGGCTATGGCTATGCAGCTATGCTGTTTCCCCGCTCCAAGTTACCTTCCAGACAAGTTTTTAAAAAATGCTGTGTTTGAGGTGACCTTACTGCAAAATAACGGCCACTTTTCCGATAAAACTTTTCAACCAGGTTCTATCAATTTATACTAGGGAAGATGGCTTGAAACATTTTTTTTTATGTATCATAAAATTTATTTAGGGACGAGCCTTTTCATTGGGGTCAATCGGGTTACCGGAACCACACATATATTTTTGTTCGGCCTTAGGTAGCTTTGGCACGCATTTGTTGAAACATGTTTAAACTGGATGTTCTTTCCCCCTTTACACATTACCTCCTTTGACGTCAGTTTAGTTTGCGACCTGGGAACAGCCCGAGGCATCTGTTTGAGATAACAAGCGTGTAACAGGCAAACTATACAAACTTGTTTATATGCACAGATGTTCATGGGTCCGGCATGTTCATATAAAATTCTTGATGACGTATAAAGAGGTTGTATCTTTTCCGTACTTTTACGCCAAGATCACCACTATTAAAAAAAAGAAAGAAAAAACAGACAAATAACAACATGCATTGAACCAAAGGCAATATCATGACAAAGCACACAGAGGGTCCTGCGGAAGTAAATAGAAGTAGCTTTCTGATGCGACAGGAAATTCAAATTCTATTTGCCAAATAGCTACACTGCACTGGACAATGTTTTTTTTACTTGCTCACAGCACATTAACTGTTCGTTGGAATCCCGACACGATATCGTTATTTCTTCAGCTGCGTTAGATAGTGCTGACTTACTCGGAATGAAGACAGATATATGGCGATTTCTCTAGCCGAGTTTGGCATAATGCAATCCCGTGTTATTTCCCTGTTTCACAGTGAGGGCCTACACACGGTTTTAAGTGTTTCCATCTTGTACCCGAAATTACCTGGGCAGAAAATACAATTAAGAACAGGACACGGCACCAAGTTAAGTGGAATTTTCTAAGCATTGTAACCAAATTCTACTATTTACAAGGGGAAAATGACCTAGCTGTGCAAGAATCATTATGGAGGATTGTGAGGCTGGCCTACATACTCTTGGTCAAATCTATGATACAAACATGGTAAAAGTCCGGCTTAACCAGCATCCTATTATATACAATTCTAATGTAATGAAATGCTTGGGTACTTTCAACACTTAAAACAGACATTTTGGGACTTTGAATTAACTCCTATTTTGAATGAGTCAATAGCTTTCCTCAGCGGGCATTTCGCGTAAAGCGAGCCGAGGAGTGCTGTTGACCAGGACTATTATTTTCCACATGACTGCACGCAAACAATGTAAGTTCCTGTTACAAGGAATATGAATCTATCACCTTCTTAAAAAAATTCAGGCCAGTTCCTTTAAAGTAGGTCGACTTTAGTCACAGTTGGCACTAATCACAACAAAAATTATATTCGGGTTATAGTTTTGAAGATGTCATTCAAGATTTGGAATGTCTCATTCCAGCTTAAGTCATATAAACCAGCTGATATTCATCACATCTGCAATGCTCAATAACATATAACCATGAGGCAGAACGCCGCCTATGTTAGACATAATATCAAAGAAAGAAATGTCGACGGCACGTAATTTGCATGATTCACAGTGCACGCATTACGTCAACGCCCAGAACAATTCACACAAACTTTTTGGTATTAAAATCAATATCGATGCTCTCATAGGGACAAACTGATTAAAAACGCAGCAAAAGAAGAAAAATGGAGGAAGAAAGGCAGAAATCTGAGGATGAATTCTGGGTGTCCACGGTTTAACAGACATTTGTTTTCATCAGGATTTTTTTTTTATTATCATTCAAATGCCAGCATGGCCGCAGTTCTGCTGGAAAAGATAATAAATGTTTCAGGTCAACCATGACGTCGCGCTTTGGACTCCAGTTTTTGTCTTGTGCCTCTGAAGGAATAACTATACCACAAAACGAGTACAAATAACCCATTGTCTTTTGGCGCTAAGTGAAAATTCTGAATTTGCAGGGTATATATATATACATATATATATATATATATATATATATATATATATATATATATATATATATATATATATATATATATATATATACTGCAAATTATTAATACGCATGAAATAAGCGACGGCAAAATTTAGGTCAAAGTTTGTGCAGACTAAACATACACTCAAAAGTTTATACCACATACATGTACTGATTGATGTTTTACTGTGAGTAAATGCATATAAGTGACCTTTCCATGCTATTCTTTTGCTTCCATTGTGAAGTATATCAGGACTGGGGTGGGATTCTGTGCATCGTTGATGGTGAATAAAATCCAGGTTCATGATTCAGCCTTAACATTCTATAGATATGATTCAAGCAGATCTTTTGTCATCCGATGATGATAAATCTTATGAAAGTAATAGAATTATTAACAGCGCGCTGGCCCAATGCCAGATGATGTACTTTATCCTTTTTATAAAATTAAGGTGAAAAATGTATATTATTCTCAATCATACTTGTTATAAAACTGAGTCCACAGGTTTACAGGCACGTTTTGGACTCCGGTATCGAGAGCTTGCCGGCCAAAATGTTGCCCGGGAGCTTAATAAATTGATTTGCTTCCTTTCTCGCCTTCATTCAAGATGTTTGATGCAAAGGCAGCATTAAAAAGTTTGAATAACGAAGCAGAAGACATTTAAATTGATGACAGCTGTGTATCGTGTTGCCTGGGAAACTGTTAGAAAACATGAATCAAACGGCAGAAAGGCAGATATAGCTCTTTAGTCCTAGACGGAATGAAATTGAGCCCCTCTCCGTAGAGAGAGCTCTCCCGTGGATCCATTCGTGGTATAATTCCCAGTTATGCTCCTTGAGCGGTTCCGTATTTTTCCTTGAATTTGATCTCAACTTCGCACAGGCGACCCGGACGGCAGACACGTAGAGCAGACGCCTTTCTCACAGTCCGAACCATTTCCAGTTGCGTCAAGTTAACACTTTCTAGGGCAAACTGGTCGGCGACGACCTGCGATTTTTAATATCTTATCTTTTGCCATGCATGGCGCGCTTTTTACAAAAAGTTTTGAATGAAAGTATTGCATGAAGTCCGACATGTTAATATGAAAACGGTGAAGAGGTCACTTGGCGCTCTTCATGTGCTTGCATAACGTACTGGGTATTATTGCAAGCCCACTTAACGTTTTCGACATAACTGCGGAAGTGTTAATTTACTATTTGGACTGAATAAATTTCATTATACTTGGTTTCAAGATAACAGCAGCGATAACGTATTTGTGTAATATACGTAAGCACCGGAAAGTAGCAAAACAGGGAAGGAAGGCCACCCACGTGACGGCAGTCAAAACGATATAATATGCCTGACTGAACTACACCTGGTCTGTCATGTTATGGTACATCTGCATCCGGTCCACAGCCATAATCCCGTACTTCGTTCAACTGCCTTCTGGTACTTGAGCAATGGATTTTGGTACAACTTGTATGCATGACTTTTTTGTACAAGAGTCTAATAATCTGGATAACAAATTTAATCAAAACTGTGACCTGTTTTTCAGTATTGAACTTAAAACAGAGAGGACAGACACAATCTTTGTATATATTCTTTACATTTCATGTGTTAATTTCTTACACTTGAAATTCTTGTTTTCTATTCCTAGTCTCTACTTAAACCAGAAGGCTTATTCATTTTAATCGCCATATTCAAACGTCATTACCCGCATTGACAAACCAATATCACAAATGAAGCAATAAGGTGTACAGTCAAACCATTTATGCAGGGGTTAGTACGCATTTATAGCATAACGATCTGCAGAGAGAGCAATAATGTACATATTTTATAATTGGAACTGATAAAACACATTAATCTTTTTATGATACGCAAACGGATATGTAAGATAAAAAATACACCAAATTAACACAAAATCAAATCCAATATCAAAGGGACAGTGAAGAATGTGGCTCTTTCAAAATTAATGGCTTTATGCACAACGTCCGTCATGATAATTAATGGATTCTGAAATCAACCACATTTCCAATTATTCCAATTATATCACACAAAAACTTCGAAAATCGGTTGATTTTTTTTGTTTGATTTGATTTGATTTAAACATATTTTATTTCAACAGAAATGCGATTGGAGAATAAGCTTAAAGCTTATATTAACTCCTCTCCGTGTTAGTCCAACTTGACAATTTCGACAGAGCAGGTAAATAGATAACAATAAGTGCATGATAAAACAAAATAAGCAGTACAACTTGTACAAACAAAAGTGATATTTTTCGAAAACGACAGCAACTCTGTGACGAGGTAGCTATATTCAGAATACTTTCTTTCGTCACTTAGCTTCCTTTGTATTAGTTGCAAACCTTTAGCTCATTTGCAAATGTTTATTTTGTACTTTTGTGAGAATAGTGTTTACACTGAAAACTTCCTGTCGCAGGAATTGGAGCCCTCCGCAATTGACTTGATGACATGACCTTGTAAGCTTGCCAGTACATATCTTGCCACTCTTCTCACCTTTGACGCAAATTTGCCTCCCTAGTGCAATGAAAGAACAACCTGAGGCCCGTCACCACAGGTACCAAGCTGCTATCCGATAGCCACCATACATGCCAACCCATTGCCCTCGACTTGGTATTTCGGTCTTGCAGGATGTGAATACCAATTTTCGGTACCTTTTATCCATCTCATATTCCACATTCTTGCATGGTTCAAAGGGAAGAAAATATTGGTATTTGCTGATGTAAATTATTATCAACACGAGAGAAGTATTTACAAGGTAATTGTTGTAATACTGATGTTGAAGAGGACCACACAGGGACATGTAAGCTGTAGGTCATCAGACACCTCTTCAAGTGAAAAAAAAGTGTTCATCCCGCTGACGATCTGAGCCACTAGTATCTCTAGGGCACGTCTCTCTTGTACTTGTGGTCTGTACGATAACTGCAGAGTGGTACCCAAGAGTAGCAAAGGAGTCATGCATCTGAACATATAGTTCCCAGTTGTTCACAATGTTTACAGAATACGATAAAGATGCAGCATGATATAGGATCTCCGTGGAACATCGCTGATCCTTATGAGTGCTCTGTAAGTTTGAGAAACAATGTGACCAATTCTGTGGGAGGCTATTTAAACCAGTGGACTTTGGCCAGATAAAACATTGGAACCTTTCACGTGAGTCTCAATGACTGTTGATTTAAATGCACGTGGCAGTATGATTTGAATAAAGAAACAAAACCTTGATAATGTGTGCACTGTTACTGTCCCGTGTTCACCATGTCATCATTTTTTTTTTTTATGTTCGCGGTGATTGATATGACTGTGTTGACATGTGATAATTGTCCTGTACATATAATGTATGTGTCTTTTATCAAAGCTTTGCTGGAAAACAGTAATGTGCTACATCAAGCATCCTTTGTTAAATGAAGATATTTTGTTTTGACTCGTCCTGATTTACATTATATAGTCTATGCAGTTAAATATCGACAAACAAGATATCAATATTGCACCAACAAACGACCCCCAAACCTCGGTATTTTGTCTCAGAGCAATGAAATACAGATTGACGAGAAAAGATTACTAGAGTGCCCACCGCTTAGATGAACACTAAGTAAACATCAGCAGCAATCCATTTTTGCTTCTAAAACGCTGTCTGGCTATCGGACTATATATCTCTTTGATCTATGTCGAGAGTATGCCCTTGCCCAGGAAGCAGAAAATTGCAGTCAGCGTTTGCATTGACTGCCCCCCTCACCCCCCCCCCCTTCATGTACCCTTGACATGTGTTTCGTTGGTTTCACAGAATTATTTCTCAATAAAAAGAACACTCTACCACTCTGGTAAGGTACGGTATAAACTGTAGAAGAATGCGAAATTGGAGATATGTTGCTCTCCGTGCATAGAATTCAGATTCTGTAATGCGGTGTGATGATCCGCTTTCAACTCGTAGCAGGGAGTTCCAGGCAAAACCTATGATAGTGGAATTTGAAACATTGTCCTGCATTATAGTTGGTCCAATTATAAGTTGCGAATTGAAATTAAAATTTAATGATACTAGTTTGTCAGGTCAGAAATGTATTTCATTGATTTGGTTGTCTTAGTGACCCAAAATATGCATCCCCTGAGTTGTGCTACGAAAGTGGGGAACCTGTCTCGCTAAACCAGACAAAACAGATACCAAATGTCGTTTGCTTCAACATGCTGTCCCCCCCCCCCCAAAATGGACTCATTTAAGGAAGGGTAATTTGATAGAGAATCGTGGATGAAATCTTACAAAGTATGATGTATATATATATATATATATATATATATATATATATATATATATATATATATATATATCATTGAGGAAGGTTTGACATTCTGTATCTACTTTTTGCAGTGAACTTTATGCTTTTGACCCGGTCTTAATTCAGGGATGGGGAGTGTAACCTCGAAAAGTGTGTATCGCTGTTGCCTGTCAGCCTGCAACCTAATGGGGGCAGTTTTATTTGTATGTTTATCGCAGGCCTCACTGTGCAAGAATCAGGCGGAGTCAATCGATTTTTGCCGGGAAGAATTCCCGAAGCGGATAGATAATAATAAATTGGATAAAAAGGCTTAAGGACAATCAATTTTATAAAATTATACAATTATTCTGATTTCATTTTGAATATTCGTTTCAAAATTAAGGCGTTTCTTCAAGTAAGGTCTTTTATGACAGGGGGTGTGCCAAAACAATTGAATCATCAATTAATTTAATCATTTTAAGGCAAATACATTTAAAAATGAAGTTCTAGTACATAAGTTGAATCCGTTGCAGATGTGATTCACCCTCACAAATTCAAGATAAAGTAACATGGCTGTGGAAATGTCTCTTCAGTTTATATATATATATATATATATATATATATATATATATATATATATATATATATATATATATATATATATATATATATATATATATATGTATATATATATATATATATATACGAACACACACACACACCCATTTATATATAAAACAGTAGATACAATATGGTAACTCTGTGTGTTTGGAATAGAGACATTATGTAAATAATGGGTAAATTACACTGCACCCACTTCATATCATCATATTACATCATTATTGTGTCTTACCGAGGCAAGACAAAGAAGTAGCAAACCTACATATTGCTAGTGATTTTGATTTTGAGGAACTGTGGAAGGCCTTACAAATTTTGTTTCAATATCCTAATGCAATTCATATCGCTATGTAGAAAGGTATTATTGTAGAAAAATGACGTCTATGATCTTGAACTCAGTCCAGACATATGTCGTCATTCTTAGGCAAAAACACGTCCATTTGCTCTGTCTTTATATGTATGTATATATATATATATATATATATATATATATATATACTATTATTATTATTATTATTATTATTATTATTATTATTATTATTATTATTATTATTATTATCATCATCATAATGACAGAGAATCCCTTCTTCCTCTTCCCCCTCCTCCTCCTTCTCTTCCTCCTCCTCCTCCTGCCTGTTTGTCTAGTGGGGTTGATGAAGCTGTTCGCAAACAACATAAATGTATACTCTAGTCTTAAGACTTATGTTACACTTTTTAGAATGTTCTGAATCTATGTCAGTGATTTCATTGACACAATACAAGCATGCATTCTGATATTAATATGATAAATGGTGTCATTATTATTAGTTGTAGGAGAAAATGTCTTTATGAAGATGTTTAGTTTAACATTATCTTTTTTATATTTTTCCTACAGTATCACGGAATATCAGGAATCATGGAAACGATGGAGTCTGTGCACAAATACGACGGTCACTTTATCAATGAGAACAGACAGTTGGTGGTCAACATGTCTGGAAACTTTAATAATACCACAATTGCACACGCAGAGTTTACCACGGATCACACCTACGAAACTGTGGCTCGAGTCCTTGACACAATTGTTACCCCAGTAATTTGTGGATTTGGATGTATTGGCAACATCGTAAACATGATCGTTCTAATACGCATGCGTGGACGCAAACTCGAGGGCACACAGGAAAGTGGAGCCCATCTTGGACTGATCTGCCTGGCTGTCTCGGATATGTTTTTCTGTATTACTCTGTTTCCAAGAGCATTCATTTCTACCAAACACAGCTTCTTTGAGGCCAAAGACTTTTGGTTGTACTATCAAGCTTATCATGTTGGTGTGAGCACGTGGTTTATTCTTGTAAGTACTTGGCTAACCGTAACCATGGCAACTATGAGATATTTTGGAATATGCCACCCATTTTGTGCTCGAAGCTTTGATAGTTTCAAGTGTTCGAAGGTTTCCTACTGCTTGGTGCTGGTGCTGTGCACAATTTTAAATATGCCGATGTTTTGGGTGTATGAAATTAAGGAACTTCCTTTGGGCGGAAAAGTTATATCTTATTACATAGATAATGGCTTCTTTAAGGATACATCTATTCAAGGAATTATCTACATATGGTTAAAAGCTATACTCGGAATTTTTATTCCAGCTGTGATTTTGACCTTTTGTAACTTTTCCTTAATAAGAACTCTAAGAAAATCATATCGGATGCGACAACAGTTTCATGTGCAACAAACGTCTGGTTTATCCCACAGAATTACACTGACACTAATAATTATTGTCATGATGTTTATTCTATGTGTGTATCCATCTGAGCTCATGGACTTCTTTGGAGAAATTATTCGAAACAATCAAAGCAAAACGGAGGTTTTCCTCATGTGGAGATCTATAGCTAATATTTTGCAGGTGGTGAACTTTGCATTCAATTTTGTGCTCTACTGCGTGATCAATGTGCATTTCCGAAGTATTCTCACAGGTGCATTTTCCTACGCCTGCAATGTGGACAGGTGTGGCTGTGGACACCGAGAGGAAAATTATGTTAATATCTTACGTCGATTTTCAAAAACGGCCAGCACATACGTGACAACACATCCAAGACATGGCCATGTGGTTCATATGACATAGACATCGATGCACTTTTTCTGGAAATATCTTACTTGGCTTGAACTAAACATTCCTTTCGTAAATTTTGGAACAACTTGATCATTTGGATTTTTACCGTACGCTGACGTCCAATAGATAAACGCTTCAGGAGTGTCAATATCTTAAAATCTATGTACTCCCATTACAAAACGCTTAACTGCAGCGCTTCGTTTACACATTGATATGGTCCGGGAGTTAGCTAGGGAGGTCCAAATATGCTATCGCATCTACTCCGTTTCTTCTACTTACATTTTACAACTAAATGAAAGGAATTGTCTTATCACAACACATTGCTGCATGTAGTTTAAAACGCCTTTACAATTACAGCGGTAGTTCTGGTTGAATTTCATGTAAATATTGTATCATATAAGACTTAAATTTACTTTTCGAGGGCTGATAAAACCTGACAACGAGGTAGTGATAGTTGTTAAACAATTTGCCACATGAATGATTGTCCAAATGGTATTAACTTTGACGTTTATACATGTTTATACATATTGTGACATTACTATTTGTCATTCTGTGCTTGCTGTAACGACCTGTCTGTTGAAACCCCGATTGTTCCAACGTAACTGTTTGCCTTAGACTATGTTATAATAACCAATAAACAAGACAATCCTATACTAAACACCATCTTAACTGTTAATGATTAGGCTTTTCACATCGATAAATTTATTATAATGATGACTAATTAGACACACACACATATATTTATATGTATATGTATATATATATATATATATATATATATATATATATATATATATATATATATATATATATATATATATATATATATATATATATATATATATATATATATATATATATACAGTATACATATATAATATGTATGGATATAACTATATATAAGCAACACGAAACTTTTGTCTGTGTATTCGTCTTTATATTTTTCGTTTTCTCTATGTTTTGCTTCTCGGAAAGGTGAGTAAGAATAAAAGCATGACAGTAACAATCTTGGTATGCATTGCGATTGTTTAATCAAATTTACACAGTTTTGATTATTAACCAATTTGTGTGGGTTTACCACGGGATACGAAGTCAGACGTTTGTGTACCTTACCCAATTAACGCAAAAAAATGATGTTCGAACATGCCTGATTGAGATATGATGCTTTTGTACCTTGCTTGAAATTATTGTGCATTAAAATATTTATAACTGCCTCGCAGGGGTTTGGGGGTTTAGATTTCTGGACCAAATACTCTGTTGCGTATGTGTTGGTTTTGAACACCCACGTGTTTAGTACGCATGGTGATGTCAATCAAAGGTTTGCATTAGGATATTGCACTGTAAGTATTTAATCGATCAGCATTTGAGACAATTGGGTATGAAGCCAGTACGTGCCAAGGCAAGGCTGTAACCGTGGTCATCCTTTGGGATGTTCCTTTGCTGTGGGTTAAGAAATGGATTGAATCACTTCGTCATACAGTGTAGCATATGGTCGGTGTGAACCAAAATTGCAAACAGATTCACACCGATATTTTAGTAATATACCTCTCGGGTATAAATGTGCAACAATGCAGGGAGAGTGCATAATATAAGCTTGGTACGCTATTGCTTTTTATACCGTTTCAAGTATAGATCACTGGTGTCACAGCACATGTGCTTTGACTTCCTTCTACAGAATACAGGAAATGTTTTTGCTAAGCTGTACCTAAAAGGTACGCCTGTGATCAATTCTTTTGGCAGACACTGCAAAAATTTACATTTTCCTGGTCACACCAGTGTACTACCACCGGCAATTTTAAAGGTCGTCTATATCATACATGTTATCAGTTGTCTTCCTTGCTCCATATATATTTTTCAATGCACATTTTAAGGAAGACTTGCCAGACTATGGTGCCAACAGTTTCCAGCTTCCCTCGGCGCTCCCTGGGTGCTGTAACCGCCCAAATGCGCCGAGGAAACCTCTTAACTTATTTCAATTATTAGACTCTTTGAGGGTTAAACTATCACATGATTGACATGAGATCTCGCTCGATGCCGCTTGTTAAAAACTGGCAGGTATATGTAATTGATGTGGCAGTGATTTATCTTTCAGCTTTGCGTGTTTACTTAATTGAGATGATAGCTTGATTTATTTCTGAGAGAAAGAAAATTAAATGCACTTGGACACCTCATCGGCAATCTTTCGTTCACGTCTGATGCGCCTGGACTCTTCTGGTAGCACAGGAAACGATGTGATCAATCATTCTGAATTTCCATTCAGAAATCCGATCATTTCTTGCGTTCCTTTGCTGTTCGGTTTTAATGTCTGTCTGTTGCCTGTCTGTCTCCCGGTTCGTCCGTCCGCCTATACATTAAACCAAATCCGTCAGCTCGGCCCACTTTCGTTTCTTTTAATTTCATTTTATTATATTTTATTATACTTTATTCAATTCAATTCAATTCCATTCCATTGCACTTCATTTATTTACTTATGTCTGTGGGTTTCTTTTTTCTTTTTCTTATTTTGGTATCCATTAAATATCTTCTCGTTTCTTTGTGTAGTGCTGTGAAACAACGACGGTTAGATCAAGGCATTTATATCGTGCATGCATTTATCCATTGTTCTGTGCTCCACACATACTCGACGCGATCCACATCCTGGGAATTATTATTTGTCTATTGCTCTCTCCTATGTTTTGTTTTCATTAATATGGAAATTAAAAGCGTTTGTATCAAGCGCTCAGGGCCTGATGAATTTCCTTTTGTGCGTGTATGTGCGTTGTGCCTTACTCATTACAAGACTATATAATTTTTTTGAATGAAATTCTCAATATTTTTGTTTGTTATTTGATATTGGGAAGATGGGAGTTCACTTGATTCACCACGTATGAACTGATCACAAACCTGCAAGCGGCATCTTGTATAACCAAGTGGGTTGAGTCAAGTTACAGAAGTAAATCAAGAGGAAGACAGCATTCCCTTTAGACGAATCAGTTGTAAGCATGTTACGCCCATTATGAATGGTTATCAATTATTAATGTCTCAATTGACAAAATGCTATGACATGAAACAAACCAATGAAGCATTTCACAGAACGGACTCTAGATGAGCTCCTGAAACAACGAAATTTAATTTCCTGTTTTATAGGCTTGTAAAACACCGACGCAGCTTGAGTGTACTATGCAATTAAAATTATAATAATTACAAAGCAAGTATCAACCTATATTATCTCCCTAGACCCATTTTTGTAACTTGTAAAAGCTTCAGAATGGCCCGAGAGTCACTTTATCTCTTTATTTAAAATATTGTAATTTCATTTCTTGATATTGCGTGGTTCACATTTTAGTGTGCAGTGAACCCTTTCTTAATTATGCTGCTGGTTTCAATTGCCACCTTAAATTGTACAATTAATCTTTGTACATAGACCTGCATCAGCAGGGAATGATAATTGAAATGTTACCCTAAATAGTAACAGGTTTTCTCGAAAGTATGTTTCCTGAATGAATAAATTGAAACCTTTTAAAACCAGCTTTGGTGCGTAATTCTTTTAGTGGCAACTGCGACTAAAGTCGACTGCTTAAATTGAACTGCTATGCATCATAATAAGGGTGCTAGATTTCTGTTCCCTGTAAAGCGACCTTTCTGTCAAGTACCAACATGTAGTTATATGGAGTCTAACAGTCCACATGGAGAACTTTTACCGGCGCGCTTTGGCCGCAAAGTTGTTAACTCCGTCAAACGTATAGAAGTGAACGAATTTAAGATGATAGGCCACATTAACTTCTTTTGAAGATAACTTTTTACAGTAAGCGTCCATGGTTCTCAAAGTAACTGTTTACTGTTTTATGGTGGTTGACGGACAGCAATGAGACTCGAACTTATATATATATATATATATATATATATATATATATATATATATATATATATATATATATATATATATATATATATATATATATAAAACATATATATATATATATATATATACATATATATATATATATACATATATATTCTGTGTTTGTTGAGAGAGAGAAAGAGGGAGATAGGGAGGGCGAGAGAGACAGAGACAGAGACAGAGAGCACGTGGCCTCTGATATCATGTAACCGTGCATATAATTGGCGAACTGAGAAGATCTAGTGGGTTTTGAAAGTAAAGGCACCATCTGTATTATCGAACTCCTTTTCAATCTGGTAAAACAAACTATTGGAACACTATGTATGCATACACACAGCGTCTCCAATTACCGGTTTGCCTTTACACATATTGTGGTGTTCAATATCCGCCGGGCTGATTCAACGCGCAACGAGTCTTTGCACATAATGTACTTGTTATAGTATTAACCAGCGATGTGGTTATGACATAGTGAAGGGACTTTTTGAGAGACGTAAGCAACCAGTGTAGCAGTGGGACTGCAATGCAACGAAACAACAATTTAGATGAAATTACCTGATCACTAAGCTCATAATACAATACTTGCTCATAATCATAAATGTATTTTCATTAATCTTCAACGCCGGTGAAAAAAATAGGGAACTGATACGAATTTTAGCAATATGATTCTTCCACAACCCATATTACATTTCTTAGCAACTCCATTTATAGTACATGGCAAGAGAACATTGGGAGAAGGATAGGCCTACATCGTTTTATCGATTACACGCACGATGTGGATTAACACAACCCAGTGTGGGTAACCATTGAGGATAACGTTGCGATCACAAGCTTTTTTTTTTCATGTTTTCGCGAGGCTGTGACAGGAAAAAAACCGATAATATAACAATAAGTGTTCCAAGCGTTATCCCCAATGGGGCACCCATAATGGATTTTCTTTTTTCTATGTCTTAAAAGGGCAAATATGCACCAAATCGAAGTTCTGTCGAAGAAATAAGTTTGAAAACAACGCCATTTTGAAAGTGGGAGGAGTAAAGATTTTATTAAATGTACCATGGCCTCTCATTGGTTTGTCTACGACTTGAAACCAATGAATAACAATTCAAATGCAAGATTACAATTAAAACCTTATTCTACATACTCAAGTAGGTTAACCCTTTCAGAATGAGCTCAAGACATAAAAGAAAAAGAAAGTATGGCCTGTTGGCATGAATCCTTATTAACCGTGATACAATTGGTATTAGATATCAATGTTTCACCTATTATTCATATTATTTATAATGACATGTAAAAATAAAATTGGTATAATGAAAAGCATGGTGAAAAATGACCAGAAGTTTAATACTATGGCACACAAAGATTAATAAAATTGTAGGAGTCTAATGTACACATACGTCAAGATTTCATATAACAAAAAACAAAACAAAACAACAACAACAACAACAACAACAACAACAACAACAACAAAAACCTGGAAGCTCAATATGTATAGAAAAAAATATTTCATCAGAAAAACTACCCTTCAATGACTTTCAATGAAATGCCGAAATTGTGGTGGAGTTTGTTGGTCAGAGATGCGACTATTTTGGTGGTTGATGAATCTTGCGGACCCACGAGTTGGTGTGGACGGCTCTACTAGCTAATCTTTGTAATAAGGAGGTTGGCGCAGCGCGAGATTAGGCATTCAATATGTTTCCAGAAACTCACCTGGATTTTGCGGTTCATTAAACAGTTCAGTTATCTTTGTTAATACACCTGTTCGAACGGGAAGTCGTTATTATCCTCCATACCTTGTATGAAGCAATCTAATAACCGTTTCCAATGATTTACACAAGAAGTGCGCGAAGGGATTGTATGGATGCCAATTGCAGTCGAAAATTCGGTGGCACATTTTGATAGCGTCACTGCTAAATATTTGAAAAAGCTTTCAATGATTATAATATGAAAAGTTCTGCTTCTGTTCTCCTTACAATTGAAGAACTACGCCAAAACAGGTTGGTTTATAACTGGCTGCCTGAGAATATAGAAGTACTCTATGCAGCGGGCCTGCGACACGCTTTGACGGAAACGACCAGTTTCTACCTTCCATGTACGACGCAATGCTGACATCTTTGGTCGGCTTTGAAATTCCTCTGAACTGAAAAGGATCTTTTTAGATATATAGCCAGATCTGGATGATTAAAAAACTATGATACAATTTGAGACTGACTATTTTTGTTTCTTCTTCTTGGGAAGTATTTCGGATTGTATGTGAAATGACGGGATTGCTTGAAAAAGTTTTCCGTTCAAAACAAAAGAAGCAGGTTAGAGCTTCTCTGATCACGTAGAATGATTTTTCTTTTTTTGGGGGTGGGGTGTGGGAGGGTTTTTTAGGAATTAAATTTTAGATAAGTCGACGCGCACCACTGAAATCCACAACACCATCCACCATCTTAGAGGAGCCTTCGCACACCCTGGGCAAAGTATGCTCTTTCTAGGAAGTACAACAACTCCCTCGCCTCGAATTCACTGTTGTACTTGGGAGGTTAACGTGGTACGTACGTACATATCTTTTTTCATTATCCCCAATGCAGCTTGGCTGAATTTACTTGTTCAGGAAAGTACGGAAATCTATCTATCTATCTATCTATCTATCTATCTATCTATCTATCTATCTATCTATCTATCTATCTATCTATCTATCTATCTATCTATCTATCTATCTATCTATCTATCTATCTATCTATCTATCTATCTATCTATCTATCTATCTATCTATCTATCTATCTATCTATCTATCTATCTATCTGTCTACCTATCTATCTATCCATCTATCTATCTATCCATCTATCTATCCATCTATCTATCTATCTATCTGTCTGTCTATCTGTCTGTCTGTCTGTCTGTCTATCTATCTGTCTGTCTATCTATCTGTCTGTCTGTCTATCTGTCTGTATGTCTATCTATCTGTCTGTCTATCTGTATGTCTGTCTGTCTGTCTATCTATCTATCTGTCGATCGGTCGGTCGGTCGGTCGGTCTGTCTGTCCGTCGGTCCTCCCGCCCGCCCATCCAATTATGCATCCGTCCATTTGCCTATTTATCCCAAATTATTGTATGAAAAAATCACTAAACAATGCAAGATGTTTTTACTCACATAACCTCAAGCGAGACCAACTTCTCTTTATGTTCTTGTGTTTTTGTGGAAGATACAGTTGCTCATTTGTTTTTATACAATTGTTGTGGGGGCATTTTTTCCGACACGCTAAAGAGTGCAGTACCACAGGTTCCGTTGACCATAAACTAGGCTTAGAGTGAATAACATATTAACAGAACCGTCGCTACTGCCGTGCAACCTACATTCGACAATAAGATATTTCGCCCCAACCCACAATCATTTCAAGTTATACGATTTGTTCCTAAACGTTCATTGTTAGACTGCCATTTTTTGTTCAGATGCGCAAAAGATCAAATATTTATCCCACAAAAAAGGAAATAATGTTCTATTGAGACTATTATTTACTGTCATGGTCAAATAGGACATGTAAGTACTTACCAAAAACATTGATACACTCGAGAGTATGGATATTTTTGTATTAGTAGTACTGGACAAAAATTGACAAAAAAACGCTACGAGTGTTGTATTTTCGTGACGCAGAACGTAAGTCTCTTGGCATCAATGAAAACTACATCAGATGCCAGGAAATCAAGTCCTTTAGTTTATGGCAATTCCCAAACAGAACCCCTACTTTAACCTGTGACTGTTGATGTTTGTGATGCTGGGACCATCACTTTTTTTGACTGACTCGTTTGTGTAATTCATCACTCCAAGCTTCTGTAGGAGTCAAGAAATATCCGAGACTGGGCGATATCCCTCCCATTTGCATATGCGATCCCTTGCGTGAGAGTTCCATGGAATGACAGCTACCCACAACTAAATGACCGATTCATCATGTTTACTCCACAGTGAACCAAATGATCAACACGACTGGGTTACAGCCAGCATTCTGCGAGCAGCAGGCATCAGCATTCCAGTACGGAGCCTTTTGGTTTCATTAACCCTTTCACGAAACATTTTGAAGCAATTTATTCAACCATTTCGTTTTGCAGTAGTTGGCAAGACATATCCAGGAACACGACAAGGTACATTTTTTGCTGCCGGTGTAATGTCCCGATGTACTCCGTCAGTAAAAACGAAGATATGGCATGCATTCCGGAAAAGGGTGTAACAGAATGCATTTAGCTACTGGCAAGCTAATGGGCACTATGTATCGAAGATTTCTCCCATTACGTATGCGGGACACGAAGCACGAGCCCAGGCGGCAAGCATATTGGCTCAAAGGGGACTTGCATTTTCGCCTTCTTTGTTCTTTGCAATTTAAAAGTAATCAAATTAAAGAAAAAATGGGGGAGTGAAAACAAACTTGCCGCTCGGCATGTGCGCCGCCATGCTCTGTTTTGAAGAACGAAGAACGGATTTATTTAAACATGGCTCGCATACGACTTGCACTTTAGGTCACATTTCAGAGAACAAAGCAGACGATCTTTCTCGTTTTCCTCCTTTCTTAAACAATAGCCTGCACTTTAAAGACAAATATGGCTACTGTTAGAAAAAACAGTTTCTTGATCAGACAGTTAGTCAAGGACCAATCAAATGTACACTGTCTCTAGTAAATCTAGGGAAAAAAAACAGCTCTAGAAGCAGACTTTTTCGAATTTTCCTTCATAGTACGGTTCTGGAAGACAAGAATCGAAAATTATTTCGCGTTATGACAAACATATTGCAATGACTTCCGTAGGAAGGCTAGGTCTCCAGGGGTTTATACCATTACCGAGACCTATTTTACTTTGATTAAAGATTTTTTCACCTAGACGAATGATGCACCTACCTACACATAATGCATCAACTCAGCAAAATATGGGGTAATTAAACTAATGGCGTCTACTGTCGACTTATATGCAGCATTCAACTTTGGATAAGGGTACAGCCAACAACGACAGGTCATTTCAAATATGAGTAGCTTGATATTGTCTTTAACGCAAAATATGTATGACAAAAAGCAGGTATATTGTAGTTTAAGATGACAATAATATTTATGATCCATTTCCTATGCACTGTTTGGTTCATAAAGAGGGATTTACCATGGGTACTATATATTTTTCACCGCAAAAATGCCAGGAAGACAATATTTGCCTTTGCAATGAAATGGCTTGTAAGGGCGGAAGTATAAAAGAATGAATTTGAATATATTGCACTGTACACCATTTCAAAAATCACGAACATTGTATTTGTGTCTTTTCATCTAGAACCACTATTGTTATGTTCTTCTGTAGAATTTTGACATAGGCTATATTAGCCCAAATCAATTAAAGGGTCTCCAGCGGAGAACTACGTAAAACATGTTTCGGAGCCTATACCCGTGCATGTCTCTCCAAGTAGCGGCTGCTTGTCTAAGCTAAATATTCAGCAAAGACAACCCATGTAATAAGTAAAACATACATGGACGTTTCAACGCATTGGCTAAATGAGTGAAAGTTTTGGTTTATTTATACGCTAAACATAACGTAGTTTGTTGAAACGCTTTGTGTGGTTGTCTCGTAAGATAAATGTTACAGCATCTCGTACCATTCGCAAGAATATTGAGACGTTCAATGCAGCCTTAACTTTTGCTATTACCATGCAGCCTTAATTAACAAAATAAAAAAATAACATCTGAAATTGAACCTTTTGCCAAACTAGTATTATAAGACGAGCATGTGATGGCGTATTGTCACATTCCTTGAATTGTTTAAGATTTCGAAAATTAATCTATGACTTAATGAAACCGGATGACATAAAGAATACAGACACAAAAGGTCACAGTTGGACCGTGTAAACCACGTATAACCACCATGTGGCCCAGAACACACACACGCACTCACAACACATACATACATACATACATACATACATACATACATACATACATACATACATACATACATACATACATACACACATACAAAAAAAAGTTAAAAAATAGAAATAAAAATGATGCCTCCTGATCCCCCGAAACACGGAGGGTCAATAACAAAATGGGAATGTGTTTTTGGCCCATAAAAAGTCCGGTAAATAAAGGGAAATCATTGAGCAGCTTCCCCCTCCCTTCCCCGCTTAAGACCGTGACGGTTGGCGAATGCGAACTGTTGCATCATCCTTATTCACTTTATACCAACACGGACGCAATGCATAACCATTGTCATACATATATACTTTAACAAATAAGCGTTAAAGCTATATTGGATCTTCTTGGTGAATGGCTTATACGCAGTGCTATCAATTTATTGTGTTATTTGGGTTTACCCTATTCCTCCGTCTGTATGGCAGGATTATCATTACCACCCTAATTCTAATTAATTAATGCCTTTATTTAATCCTTTCTTTATTTGTTTATTTATTTACATTCGGTCCAAAGTTGACTTCAACGACGAATCACACTGTGCACTGATATACCCATTGATGCGGCATTACTTTATTAACATGATATGAACTCGGAAGAGCATAATGGTAAACAACAACATAAACATGATTTTTAAACGAACAATTGCCTCATTTACACCTTAAAATTCCATGTCCAAGCATTGAATAAAATCTTTTTCTCAAGAACTATATTTTATATCTTAGTGTCTTTGATTACCGTTAGACGTCATCATTTGTTACGGCTGTTCTGTCTGATATGATTACTTCGACTACAACGAAGTTGTTGTGAGTAAATTTAATAAGATTTTAACAGGGTTTTTTTGCAGATTTTAAACTGATATTCATTGACATAAATGTAAAATTAATTATTGAGTTACTGAAGTGGCTCAAGCAGTAAATGGCCTCAACAGCCCCCACAGTCGTTTTCGTTCACGTGCCTAAAAATACGGGAGTTCATTTTTTAAATTGACCACGGACGGTCGGGTCCGGAACCATAAACCTTCCGCATCAGCCGCCAAGCCGAAAATGAGAAATGCTTTTCTCACACAGATTATGAACTAGAATCATACCTTTTGGCTACCGATTTGGCAGGTACCATCTTACTTAATCCCAGGAAAAGCACTGTATTTGCCTTTTTTGTCTAATTATGGTAGATAACTTTAGGATACAAAAATCATTCATGGCTAAATCAGTCTCCTATCCTGTAAAGTTCCCCATCGAGCTGCATCTTCCCTCGGCCCTTCTGGTCTCGGGAGTATACATGCTCTCAGGGGTACTGCACGGGGCAGGACACTGATTTAGCCATGGGATAACCTCTAGATATTCGGAGTTACCCAGATCGGGGATTGTACATATGTAAGTCCACCAGCAGCAAAGGAACATAGCAAATACACTATGCTTTATATATATATATATATATATATATATATATATATATATATATATATATATATATATATATATATATATATATATATATATATATATATATCTATATATATGTATATATATGTATATATATATATATATATATATATATATATATATATATATATATATATATATATATATACATATATACAGAAGGAAGGGACAAGTTGAATTTAACATTGTCTATTGTTTACCTTTATTGATTAACACCTGTCTGGAGTAAGAGATGTAGCAAATACTATGTAGGTGTTACGACGTACTGAGATGTGGAGTTTGGCGTGCTGTGCCATTTCGAAAAGTTCATTTGATGTATTTCGGCACAGTTTTGGAGTTTGGTGACAAAATTTCTTAGCATGCTGCTTTCCTGGCCATTTTACCTTATATCATCTGCAGCAGCATTGGTCGTAAATTTTCTAAAATGTAGTTTATACATACCCTCTTGGCTCCCACTTACTACGGGACAGTATTTCATAGTATTGATGGAGGAATAACGTTGTTGCGGTCTTTCTTTTTTGAGTCTGATAAAAAAAATCTGGCTCTATGTAAAACAACTCAGTGGACACTTGTAATACAGAAATGAGTCAGAACTTTTTATTTATTGGTATCAAGGCCCTGTGGCAATGATTCCAGCTGAAAAGTGAGACGAGCAATAAGAAGCGTCAGGGATGTAATACATTCCTTCCTGTAGTTATCATCCACTCAGGAGTGTGGTGTGTTGTGTCGGTTGTACTGTAAGAACATGAATAGTGCAGTTGCTAAAACGTATTAGTTATTATCGATTGTATATCTTTATTTGCGGGTGTTGTATGAATGTAGCTTGGTCCCAAGGCCACCTAGTATATATATTCAACTGTTGGTCAATTGTC
Organism: Hermodice carunculata; assembly: GCA_964020975.1. Taxonomy (NCBI): domain Eukaryota; kingdom Metazoa; phylum Annelida; class Polychaeta; order Eunicida; family Amphinomidae; genus Hermodice; species Hermodice carunculata. The sequence continues at coordinate 45,794,362 of OZ026624.1, read as the reverse complement.
AACCCGAGAGTATTTCATTAGGTATCCTCATCTGTGCTGTGAGTGGGTGCTAATGGTAAATTATGTAAACATTTAAAACGACGCCATACGATTCAGTGATGTCTTTAGCGCTTAAATGATATAGTCGGTAATTCAAACCCAAATTAAACAACTTCAGAAGTTTGATATATATATTTATGGCAAATTCTGCTTGAATTACATGCCAAAATGTAGTGAAATCACATTTCCGGAAAAAGTACGTGCTGTATGTATCACATCTTACTGTTTTTTTTTAAATAAATTGCTATGCGAAGCACGCTTCCAATATGCAACAGTATTTTCTAAATTATAAAAACACAAGACTCATACTATAAACTCTCTCTCTCTCTCTCTCTCTCTCTCTCTCTGTGTCTCTGTCTCTGTCTCTCTCTCTCTCTCTCTCTCTCTCTCTCGCACTTGTTAGAAATAACTACTTCATACAAAAATAAGTCTAACTAGTCCGTCCTTACGCAGGAAGCCAATGCACTCCGTAATCAGTGGTACGGTTTATTTGATATGATTAAATAGTGGCTAGGAGAGACAGCAGAGGAACATTTTACAAGACAGATGAGTCCATTATATGTGAAAGACTACGAACAAAAAGCAAGATATACTGACAATCATGTTTGCGCGCATGAACTCTTCTTTCTTCTTCTCCTTAATGTAATTAACTGCATACATCTGTAAAAAAAAAAAAGAAAGAAAAAAAAAAAAACTGTGCTACATATGTACACTGGGCACGGTTGAATCCAGACAAGATCTGTCATTGTCCTGCACCTAAGCATGCTAAAATTATTTTGGGGGGAAATTTCAATGTACAGAGCCAAACTGAAAATCTGCTAGGTGACCTATTTGCAGTGTGAAGCTTCAATGATTGCCCTGCGTTAAAGAAAATTTGAGATCTGATGAACAAGGAAACTAACATTTGGAAGTAATAGTATTTTTGTTTTAAATCGGTTTATGGGTATGTACTTTCATTGTTGTTATCAATAATATCATAATGAGAGACAACTGTGCATATATCATTTTCTCTGCAGTAAGAAACAGAATAATACCGAGTTACGAGAATCGTTTTATAGGGAAATCGGTATTACATCGTTTTACTTCGAACATCATGTTTTCTTTACAGGTTAAGACCCACAGGAGACATAACCTCGTTACTGGTGGCGCAAACAGCATAGTAAATTACGCTATATAAATAGCTAATGATTTCGTGGGGAGATAGCGTTTTACTTTAATGTGCTTTGCACGTGGCATTGATTTTTAAAACTCGTGATTTAAATAACAAATCGAAATTTGCTCCAGTTCTCACACGGAGGAGGAGTGTAATTTCACAGTGGAAGTTACAAGCTATTTCGCTCCTGGTTAATGCCCGTGGTGTAATAGTATCTTTTTACTCTTGCTTCATAAGATCAAAGGAAGTATATTGTATCAATAGTATCATTCATCTGGTGAAACGAAACCATAAAAAAATCACAGGGAATATGTCGTGTTACGTACTTTAAGTGCTGCATGCACTTTATGATTACAAATTTGAACTATACCATAGCAACTGATAACCAACGCACATTGATATTTTTACTTTTTTATTATGTAAATTTAATGGGTGAATACATGAGATAACCATTGAATCCAGCGCCTTCTGACATTTGCTGAAAGATTTGCAACACTGCTGAAAGGCAAGCCCGATCAAATGACAAGAGATTGTTCAAACATTTTGTCTCCCATTTCAAGTCGCCTCAATAATCCATTAAATATTTTAGGAATATTGTGATTTAGAATGAGCGTTACTAATAGACAAATAGCACTCCACAGTAATATTTTAACGGGTTATAAACTAGATTTTTCTGCTAGGCAAATAAACTTGAGTAATCCACTTGGTGACATTTTGAGGGTGACTATAAATCTCAATGTTAACAATGAAAAGTCACACAATATGATCATAATTATCATGATTATGTATCAAGTTTAAAGTATACATTGACATAAAACTGCTAACACACTCAAGAATTTACTGCAAACTTCAAAACACGGCTAACAGTTTTATATTTCATGTTATTTTTAGGGATAAAGATGTTTTCAGTTGAGATAGTGACACATCAAATGCAAACTTTCTTTGAGAGACTGTGAGAAAACGTAGCAAATTTCGAAATTTTATCATAGTCATCATCAATTCTTCTTCTTATGGTTATCATTATCATTATTAGAAAATAATGGATCCCACTCAATCGAACACACTCTGATCTCCGTCACATGAAAATAGACAAGATGGTTACTGATATCAACCCCACGCCGTTTTGTAGCCATTTTTCATGCCTCACAAATTACCTTGCACAGTTGGAACTGCTCTCCTTGGTAACGTACTATCCACAGTAGAATTGACTCTCTGCTTTAAAAGGCTTATGTCTTGCAGCAAAATAAGAAACAAACTGCCTACAGCTATGTAATAACGTGGGCCTCAACAAAATAGAGGGATTCTCTTACCGTTCATGCTGAGCAGACATCTAAGCCCCAAATAAAAAGGTGACCCCATCGCAATGCAGCAGGTTTTATTGGGGAAAAAAACATTGTTTCTGGAGCTATTCCAGCCTCGCCTTGATCTCAAAAGACCATTGCATTTCGGGGTGCAAGCCTGCGAGAGTGGGCTTCACCATTCAAAGCTTAAACTTTCCCAGTCTACAATGACTCTTTTGCTATCTTTATCGATTTCATAGTCACTGAACTGGGGTGTGAAACTCTTGAGTGTGTGAATCAGGGTCACGCCAATGAATTGGTGAAACCTGCAGTGCCAGACTTTGATGTTTCTTTTTCTTCTTACAACCTCTGCGGTAAGAGCAGTTCTTCTTAGGCACTTTAGTATCTGATCAGTTCTTGCACTTGTGCTTTTCCTTCTTCTTTTTTTCCGTTTGATTTAAAAAAAAAGATGTGCTTTATTGTTAGTAATTTTCCTTTGGATCATAGTGTTATGTAAATATTGCATTTTCTATTTTAAAATTCCCAATGGTGCTCTGAGAGAGGTTTTGCAATATAAGTAAACCTTTGATTGTGGGCGTATACGAGTCTTAACTTTTAAAAATTGTAAAAATGCCTCCAATTAGCCTTATATTAAGACAAGTTAACATCTTTCATCAGATGCATCACAGTGCATATATGTAACAGCAGTAGATGGAATTACACTCCTGTCGGCTAAAGATTCGAAAATATTCAAGATTTCAAGTTTAAAATGTTCCCAGCATTCAACACTTGTAAGCCATAATGTGAAAGCTGAGTGGACAAAACACTATATTTGTCCAGATTTCATAGTATGAAGGTGTCCACTTTTTTTTGCAATATAAAACCCATGACTTTGGGATGTCCACTTTCGTGTTCAATGAAGTGAACGTATGACTAACAGTAATATCCTTCCAGCTAGACATTCTTCCTGATTTGTTTACTAAGTATCTTTTTTTTCAATTATTACAGATACAGGTGTCAATCCAACTTCACCTTTCGCAATGTTGTATAGGTGCCTCCGGTGAAATGAAAATAAAGATGTAACATTTGAATTCATGCTCATTAGGTGTGCTTCCAAACTTTAAATCTTATATATTTGCAAATGTATTGAAACAGAGACGTCAATTTCAACATCAATTGATTGGGTGGTGGCATAGATGTGCCTAATAAAATTGAAATGGAATTGTATAATGTAAAATTGTGCTGATTGGGTCCACTTAAAAGATTTCAATATTCAACACTTTAAACCTATTCAAGATGAAGAGACACTTTCAATTAAAGTGTTTGTCGTCAGGGTGCGTTGATTATAATGAAACAAAATTTTAAAACATTTTGAAGTTTATGAATTTTCAAGGGACGTAGATTTGGTCTAAAGCATTTTTTAGTTCCCTAATACAAAAACACACCCTGAAGATCTAGTTGAATTATACATGTTCACCGTTTGTGTATGTACAATTTTTCAGGCTAAAAAGCACTTGGCAGCATGCGGTTCTATTCTATTCTATGGCACTTTAGTATCTGATCAGATTATTTTTGTGCTAATATCAGTTACTTAATTTCCATTGGAATTTCTCCACTACTTGCTATTAGTTTCTTCCCAGTTACCTTGCCTTATGTCTGTCATGTGACGATGGATCTATTTTGCATGCAAATCCATGCTTATCTCCAGGTGTGAAATAACTACTAGAGATAGCCGACTTTTCTCGGAAGTTGAGTCCAAAATTTTTTCCATAATTTAGTATTCTCATTTTACCAAAATTTCTATTCTCTAAGAGTGTCTCATACTCTGTAGCGCAGCCTTGATTTCTGAAAGTTGTTCATACTGTAGTATACGAATGTTGATGAATTCCCTTTGGTACGGGGCATGTATTCACTTTCAGTCCTCACATTAAGATGTTATTATTATTATTATTATTATTATTATTATTATTATTATTATTATTATTATTATTATTATTATTATTATTATTATTATTATTATTATTATTATTATTATTATTATCATTATTATTATTATTATTATTATTATCATCATCATCATTATGAGTTGATGTTACCGCATATAATAGTTAAAATGTTATTTGCAGAAAAAAACACTCAAAAACTATTTTCGTCTACAAAACAAAATCAACAAGCAGATGAAATATAAATATACAGTAATTTCGTTTATTTTGGCTGTATGCTGTCTGCTTCATGCGTGTTAATTTTGCTCTTCAGAATGCATTCGAGACCCAGGCCGGGAATTGGTTTTGATATTTCCACATACGATTGATATGCCAATTCAATGACTTCCATCAACTGTGAAATATGAGCACTGTTTACATTGAGGAACAAAGACTGAAGGAGTCAGCTCAAACATTACATTGCTGCAAAAAGGCACAAATGGGGTAAATGGAAGTCTGCACTTTTCTTCAGACTAGCAAAATCCAGAACAAGATGCGTCAGCAGCCCATCAATATTATTGTAATTGCTATCGCAACATCTACTCCCAGAGTGCTTGTACAGGTGGTCTTATCTTGAAGACACAGCGGCATGCATAAGTCCAATTGGTGGTCTGTTTTTCGGCGAGCTAGGTTAAATTCCTTCCGCGCGTTAGATCATGGTCCCAGGTGTCGGTTAATTATCGATCAATTTTGCCAAATCCCACTTGAAATGAATCTCACGAGTTGCCCCTTGAAAGGATGGTGCAAACATTTACGGCTAGATCTCTCTCAGTAAGATACGATCGAACTCCAGAGAATGCTGGTTTAATAGAGGTCAAGGCATTTGTGAAACTTTGGCATTGGACTTTACTTGTTTCTGTGACAGAGCCACTATGTGTTGAAGTAAAATCATCTGTTTGCTTCATACTCAGGACGGTTCCGAATTGACTAAAAAAATAAAATTGTGTATGTGGGGGGGGGGGGGGTCAAAGAGCATTCTTAAATCTGCTTTGCTCAGCTGGCTCCATGTATGAAATTAGTGTGCATTCTTCAAATGGAACACAATAAAATTCATTCAATTTGATTTACTTCAAGCACTTTATCCAAAACGTGACACAAATCTCGACAATGAAGCGTGAATATTACATATATTATCTTGATCTGGTCAGTGGCTGCCTAGTTCCACAAGGTATGTTCACCGGTATTCACAAATCTTTAATATCAACTGAAAAATGTACCCACGGAAAAAGAACGCTTTCAACGGTTGATACATAGTAAAAGTTCCATCAACGGCACTAAGGTTCTCTGTTTATTTACTAAGCCAGTGCCACAATAATCAGCAGTCCGCTATAATAATATTGAATAATGTACCAGGTATATTCATAGAGGTAGTATATGGATTGACCTGCAAGAAACATCCTTACCAAGAAATATTACCCATATTCAAATATCTCAATCCAACAATGAGGGCCAAGTAAATTACAGCCAAAGGGAATTACCAAAACATCAACATTTATCTTCCAGTACCAATATGAAGAAAGAAATCTCACTCCTGACTTGAACCCAGCAGTCACTGATAAAAAGCACCAACTGGTTTTAAACCAGCCCTCTCAACCTTTGAAATATTCTTAATAAACTACAGACTTTTTTTCCAAATCACATTTGCCTTATTACATAATGCCCAGACTTTATAACTTGTGCCAAAGGTAAAAAGAGACACGGTAGGCATGCCACGTTTTGGTTCAACTAGCTGGTCAGTCAGCTGAGCAGACAGCAAAAGCAGAAAGTAGGCTTGAATCATTTTCGTGATTTTCATTAACCTGGAACATTATAAAAACCATGTGCCCCCATCCCATTATAACGATGCGTAGGAAAACACAGCCCACAGCACAACATAGCCGATGAATTATTTATCATTAAGTTCAGAAAAACATTACCAATATCCATAAATATCAACCCAAGAATGAGATCGCTTTTATGGTGATCGCGGTAAAAATTCACAAATACATAAATTTATCCATCAAAAAATCCTAATATTGATGGCCGAATGAATCCTACGACCACACGTTAAAAGTGTCGTATATAAATATATATATATATATATATATATATATATATACATACAATGTACACGGTAGGACCTGTTCATGAGACCACCTCTGCTAATGACCACATGTGCGAAAGAACCAATTTCAATAGACCCATAAGCATCTTTTAGTTAATTTTACCTGCTTTAAGGGACCACCTCTCAGAAAGGACCATTTTCCACGGGTCCTGTGTATGGTCCGTTCTGACAGGTTACACTGTAATCACAACAATGAGGCAGTTTATCATAGATGATGTGCATTGATATAAATAAATGTTTAAACCAATTGGTCAATCCAGTGTACACAGTTTTGAGGCACCAGTGGGAGTTTTCAAAGACAGCAGATAGTAGCATGCTTGAATTAGGCTTAAGAAAGGAATGTTCATTACAAGAGTCCGTATGTGTAAATGCACAAAGTGAGGTTATAAAGCACTATTTCAGTAGCGGACTGCTGATTATTGTGGCCTGTTATGCTATCCAAATCACGAATGGCAGTGCGTGACTGTTAAACTGAACCTTCTGGGACAGATACGATGTTATGTGGAAGAACGAGTACCTCACAGGGCACATGCCCTGATGGCATACGTTCCTTATACTTCGGATAGAAGCAACCAGGTCGGTTAACATGTACCACTCTTGCAGGCTCAGGAATGGACTAACGTTCTTCCTGCTTCTTAAGAATGCTATGCCATTGGTAGTGATACCGTTGGTTATAAATTACCAATGAGTCTGGTCGCATGATGTATATGATATATATATATATATATATATATATATATATATATATATATATATATATATATGTATATATATATATATATATATATATATATATATATATACATATATATATATATATGTGTGTGTGTGTGTGTGTGTGTGTGTGTGTGTGCCTGTCTGTCTGTCTGTCTGTTTGTCTGTGTCTGTGTCCGTGTGTTTGATACAGAGAGAGAGAGAGAGAGAGAGAGAGAGAGAGAGAGAGAGAGGGAATATGGACAGGTCAAGGTTAAACTGCAGGTGGTCATAAATTGAATTTTAAGGTGAAGAGTGATCCACATTACGTCTTGCGCCACCTGCCATTCATCTGAAAAACTACACAGGCAAGGAAATTGAATCTTTTGTGGTCGATTTTCACAGGGTGTAACTGCTATGTGGCATTGAACGAGAGAATGAGCAGGTGTTACACGTCGCTACGACTATTTTAGAGACATGTATTGTGTTTGTAAAGGACTTTAAATTATGAAATGGTTACCTAGCTTTTCTCACACTCAGATAATAACAATTAACTGCGTGACAGCTGGATGGTTTGTTACCTAAATCTCCTACAATGTACACTGACAAACTACCGACATAACATCTTAAAACGTGTGGACAAATTAAAGAACTTGATATCTATTGCCTATAACTCTTTCCAATGCAAATTCCAGCACCATCTTTCTTTAACGACCTCTATACTTATACTTAAGTTATTGTCTGTCGTGGAAAATTGGAAGAAACTATCGCTGCTGGGATCAGTGCATTTAGGCTCAATACATTAACATGATGACACTTGAACATTCCTCTCTTTGCAAAATTAACATCGATGCCTCAAAACTGTGCACACTCGATTGTCCGATTGGTTTAAACATATTTTTTTTCCGTAAAGATACAATTATGAAACAGGGGAAAAGGTTTAAACATCTATTCATTTCAAAGCACAACATCAATGATAGACTACATTATTGCTGACATTATTTGTTAATTTATTATTTATTTGCTTATTTACTTGTGTAAATTATTAAACTTGAACAGTAGGGGGTGGGTGGGAATGTCAATCAATTGATGCAGCCGTAGATGGAAAGTCTGTACCACACCTGCGTTTCATTAATAAAATGAAAGCGTGCACCATTTAACGTAAAACATTGTACCATTGTTCAACATGCTTCACCTGGAAGAAAGGGAAAGAGTAATTGCCAACAGTCAGTTTTCTACGCCACCAAAATCTGTGACATTACGCAAAGATTTGTCCTGGGACCGCTCCTGCTTGAAATATTAATTAACGGTTATGCCGTCTGGTATCACCAGTACATGCACACTGCATGCAAACTGAGAAATCTGTCCTATTCTATACAAATCTTTACACAAATCAGCTCAGAAAGTATGGTGTATAAAATAGCCAAGGTTCATGCAACAAGACGATACTTCATCAGAATCTGGGTGGTAAATAATTGGAATACGATTCTTGAACATGTGGTTATTTGACGGATACAACAAGCCAATTCAAATTCCTGCTAGATTGGTATTGGTTATTATGACCACCTTCGTTCATGAAATGATCGATGCAATTTCTTAGAGGTTTTAGGGATACAAGGCACATTTGCTCGGTAGGACAACTAAAGATATAATTATTGACTTTTGCTTACATTCGCGTTCTTGATAATTTCTTATTACCGTGTATTGACACGAATTATTGATGAATGGCACTGCAGCTGCTTTATGTTTTCATATTCAATGATTGTACTCTATTCCCTTTACGTATAGAATCTTCTCCATCTCAGCTATGTTTGAACATTTTTAAAAAGTCCATAGTCCCCATTGGCCGTTGCAAATGAAAAGGCAATGGTTGATTTATATTGCCCACTATATTGCCATGTGTGACGTTTGAGAAATATTTCACACAAATAGTGTTCCCCTTTTTGTAGTTGCTGTTTGGATAATTCATTTCTAAGCCAAACTTTAGTAAGCTGAGCGAGATACCCCCCCCCCCTGCTCCCCCCAATTGCTTTTCAAATGAAATGTATTTAAACTAAGGCTAGGTGGGAGATATGTAACCTCTCAGTAACTACACATGAAATGCGGTGCCATATAAAAATTCTTTCTTCTTCTGTAAAGATCAACTTTTCTTTAAGAGTATGATGTGGGTATTTAATTAATGTTTCCCTTAAAATTATATAAGCAATTAATATAGTCACTTAGCATTGAATGTGATTATAACTGTACGTTCTCACTTTGTACGTCAACTTCAAAGGTGTTTTCAGCCATTTGACTTTTTTCCACACCTCTCTACCAGCCTCAAGCTACTAGCTTTCGACTACAACTTTGCTGAATCCGAATTATGTGAAAAAGCTGTATGACAGTAAGGCGTTACATCGGCTAAATGTTTAATCCATCCAATGCATTGAACGGGCACACAATTCACGGTGTATGGGAGGGCCAAAGTGTACGCCTTTTTGGATCCTTTCTCTTTTTTATCATCATCATCATCATCATCATCATCATCATCATCATCATCATCATCATCATCATCATCTTCTTCTTCTTCTTCTTCTTCTTCATCATCATCATCATCATCATCACACTTTAGGCCAGGCTTCTACAAGGGAAGAATCCTGCGCAACCATAGCCTGGCAATATTACCTGTATGGTGTATCATGTAAAATTCGCAACTTTTAGCACTGTACAAGTTCAGGAGGATGTTAATGTGGCTTGAAACTTTAAGAAAAATCACTCGTCAAGAGTATTTTTCCATCACAAGCAAATAAGACGGGTTTAAAGCTATTAAAATACAGATACTTAGTTTGACCAATACATACACCTTTGGTTGTTCCAATAAATTGTCGTCATTGGTACATAATACTAAACATTTTAATTTTGAGTTGAAATTACATTTCGTGGTTCTTATAGTCTTTTAAATGACGTGCATTTTAAATACCCAGTAAAATTAGATTTATATACAGTACGTTATATTACATTATCTAATTTGCCATCTATCAAGTATACAATAGTATGTATACTATATATATATATATATATATATATATATGTGTGTGTGTGTGTGTGTGTGTATGTGTGTGTGTGTCTGTGTGTCTGTGTGTGTGTGTGTGTGTGTGTGTGTGTGTGTTTGTATGTAACATCTGTCCTCGGAAATTAATAACCCCTTGCTTGTGCTTAAGATGGAAAACATTCACGATGCTGCTTAAATATTTTCTGACCTCAGCGCGGAATTGCGCGAAGAACTATTAGTTGAAGCCAATTTTGGAAAATGCTAGTACAGTGTTATTGTGTGAGCTTCCTTTAAAATGAACATTAAACGGTAATTTTCACATGGAAACACTCTTTAAACAGAACGCATTATATCTGTCTGTCATGGGTAATTGTTTTCCGACGAAAGAAGATCCAATCAGGTTTTCTTTCGTAGCTTTTAAGCATCATTTTCATTGCTTCTCCTTTTTTCATTCTTCATCGCCTGTCCCTTCCTTTCCTTTCTTGTCCTCTTCCCTGCTGATAAGGTATCTCTAATTTCCGCTGGAGGAAACGAAGAAGCCATAAATAAACACCTGACTGCTATTATAAATCCGTATTCAAAAATGGCATTTCCCAAATAAATTGAAAATTGCTATAGTTACACCGATTATGAAAAACAGGTCAACACGTCTTTAGCAGCTAGTGCCCAAAATCTCTTCTGCATTCTCGCCCTTAAAAAATATAAATGAAACAGTAGTATATACACAACCCGCCTATTTTTATTGACAGTGCCGTATTTTACAACTATCAATGTGGTTTCATGGAGAATCTCTTTGCAGAAACTGCTGTTCTAGAAGTTATTGATTGATCACATAGCAAAACTCCATGAGAAGAAACTCCAAATTGACATTGTTAGATCTTCTTGAAGCCTTATATTCTATGGACCATAAAGCACTCCTAAAAGCTTGAATATTATAGACTTATTAACATAAAGCCCCAGTGGCTAAGTACCTACCTACGTAGTAGACCTCCGTACGTCAGAATCGATAAAATTTGATCATCCCTTCGGGGAATTTCTACCGGGAAATCCCAAAGATGTATGCGGGTTCCTTTTTTTTATTCCTTATTTAGATAGATGACCTACTTATAGCCAGCAATACAAAAGGTTTTAAGCGCAATTTCCAATTTTAGTTACAATACAACACCTCATTCTTCCCTGTTTGATAATGAAAAGAAAGAACCGCATAAATTCCGTGACTGGATTGCTATGAATTAAATATTTTCATGTGCAGCTAAAGCACAATTTATGAATTTGACCTCAATCTCACATGGAATAAACATGCTTACCTTCTGTGCTATACATTGTTACAGAAAGTTCAGGCTGCAAAACATGCCCGATGGTGTCCCACTGGTGACCCACATATAATTTAATTTGGCTCTTAAAGTCTTAAAAACTCATTTTTGCGTTGAACGTGACAATACAGCTTAATTAAGGTGCAGATTTAAACATAGATACTGACTCTATACGATATGACGCAGAGAGAGGTTGAATTGTTTTGAGAGTGTGGTTTATTTTTTGCTTGTAAGCTTTTTCGAGGTTTTTGTTTGTCGATCTTTTCCTTCGGAACTATAGGGAGGATGTGGCACTCTTTGCATGACGTTTTCCAAATTGACAAATTGCTGCACAAAAGTATTTTACAAACAATCTTTGATGCATTATTCTTTTTCCAACTGATTTACGGAATCAGTCTCTGTGTTTTCACTCCTGTGGCAGACTTCTCAAGTTTAAAAGAAAGTGATAGAACTGGTTAGGAACTGTAAAGCAGATACAACTTGTAAAAATCTCTTCGCTTTAAGAACTCGGGCTGCTCAAGTTAATGATATATTTTAGTTTTCTACCTCAAAAAATATCGCGAAAACAAAACCAATATGTTATTTAATGACTTCCTCGTCACTAGGCACCAAACTAAACAAAGCGGGAGATGTGGGGGAACCGCACTGATCGCATGGAACAATTATGTCATAATTCATGATACTTTATTAGCATTCTCACTCTATTTATGCCGATACAATTAACAAACACAAAAATCAATAGTTTATGTATGTGACATTGAATACCAGCCTTAATTAATGAAATCAACAACCTTAGGTAATCATGAAAAAAATCCGAACAAATTCGTTCATAGATTGTTCACAATGTAATACAATGTGTATTATTAACGGCCAATTGCAAAATTCTCAATCTAATGTCTGTAATATCCGATAATTAGTCAAATTAAATGCGCCTTTATTACTTGATGTACCAACTTTATCCCAGTTTCTTCAACTGTGTAGCCACCGGCAGGATGATATAATATACAGTAATTTAGCTCGATATATCGTCAGGGTGGCTTCCATGATATTAGCAACTCCTTGGAGCCTTGATGCAAATATATTTACAAATGACCTCATACAATATTCAGTAATTTAACTAAGTATGTCTTCAGGGTGACCCACATGTACATGATAGTGCCTCCCTGGGGTCGTACTGCATGTAATCACTGATTTCATCGATGTTGTACACTGTGTATACCAAATATAGCTGATCAATTGTCAGTTGTCAAAACCTGTCTCATCATCAGCCATACATTACTATAACTTTTGCCTGGAATTTTTGCTTGAAAACCTTGCTCGACGCTAGGCGGGCCTTAACCTGGGACAGCACAAGGCTGATGCAGCCATCTAATAGTTCTAGCTTGATGCGAAGTGGTTGGCTTGGTTCACAGATTCATCACTGCTGTTGCTTCATTCTTTAAAATAGCTAAGTTAGAAATTGAAAGTTCAAAACTGAATTGTCACTAGGCTTAATTAACAAAACCTGTGGTTGTTTAGTTTGAACAGGTACATCTCTATTAACAATACAAGAGAATAACCACTTTTCCTGAAACTACCCAGGAGGGTTTGAAAGGAATGTGTACAATAAGAATTTTTAGCACTGATTGCTTCAATTATTAAGCTTTTCTTGAAAGAAATATGTGTATCATTCAAAATGCCTTTAATATGAAACGTGACGACTGTCACTCTGTTTACAGTTCAAATGTTGAAACTGAGCCGCAGCCTCGGCCCTCATATATGTCGCACTCTGTTGTTATCATAAAAAAACAACTGTAACACCTAACTAGTTTATGTTTGTTTGCAAGAAAATGAAATACCCTCCCTGCTGATATATTTCTAAAATTAATAACGTTGCCATTTCCAGCCACCGCTTCCTTGGCTCCATGATAAATTGCGAAAAGTTATGACTTATCTGTTTTTAAACCACATAATGTCATCATTTAGATGGAAAGCCCGTCTCAAACAAAAATAAAACATTTTAAGGCGCAACGGCCCAGTGCACGCCATGTCATAAGTGACACGGCAGAGTTTGTTGAGAGGCATTTTGTGCAGAGGTTAGTAGAAAATTTTATCTTGGAATTGTTTACGGTGTTTGTGGCCATGTGCCACCGATAATGACCAATCCAATACATCAAATCAAATCGACCATGAATATCTACAGGATTATAACAGGGTGACTGTGTGCAATAGAAATCTCATATATTGACGCAAATTGTATTTGAAATGCATGTGTCGACATAACTGCTGGACGGAAAAGCATGCCTGATTATATATATATTATATATATATATATATATATATATATATATATATATATATATATATATATATATATATATATGCATGCATGTATGTGTGTATGTGTGTGTGTGTGTGTGTATTAAGAAGTTCAAGTGATCAAATTGAAAACTAGGATTTTGGATTGACATTTAAAAGTCCGTGCTATAGTACGGAAAAAAAAGCAGGAGATAATTCGGGTAGGAGTGGGCGATATTCAGGCTGTATCTAAATCACAAATCCATGTTGATAAGTTCCTAACTTACCATTTGGCACTTTGACGACAAGAAGGCTGAAAATGAAATAAGTTTTAGGAAGAAGATGATAAATATAAAACTTATCTACCGAATTTGTTTTTAAACAGATTTCAGATATCAAAATTTAAAATAAATAGACACTAATAAATATCTAAAAATGCATTATTTTAGAGCAAATTCCAAAATTGTAATCAGTGATACTGTTAACAGTCACATTACACATCAAATGAAATTGCGATTTTAGGATATTAATTATCCCTCTATTTCTTTACCACCAATTTTAGGTCTTAATGTAATGCTTACAATGCATCATCATCATCAGCAGCAGCAGCAGCAGCAGCAGCAGCAGCAGCAGCAGCAGCACCAGCACCAGCAGCACCAGCAGCAGCAGCAGCAGCATCGTCGTCGTCGTCGTCATCATCATCATCATATTCATTTTCAAACCAGCATACGTAGGTTTTTAATTCATTCAGCTTTCGAAGGAGTTTAAAATTTGTTTATTATTACACACTTCCATTATCTAAGCTTGCTGCATTCATTTTGTGAGCAAATGAGTAATGAGGATTGGTGCATGGAATCGCGTGTAGGTAAATCTGATCAAGTATGTGTACAGGCTGGGCGAGGGAGAGAGAAACCAGGCTTTTTCAGCAAGGCTTTGTGCATGGAAGGAACTCTGTTCACCAACTTTGCTTTCACAGTTTCAATAAGATGTTCATTTTGTGAACAATGTTGTATACACGACTATAAAAATATATGTAAGTCGACTTTTTCAAACGAAGGAATTTGTTTATGGTAGTGAAAGGGTAGTATGTAGAATCTTACAAAGTTTAAATAAATGTGTATGCTGACGGTCACCTACCCTAGTAGTTGACCTCCATACCCTTTGTGCTTCACGTTTTATATAGATATATAAGGCCTAAGCATAACTTTCATGGGAGTAAACAATGAAGGAAACGGCTATTCCATGACCATTTGTGGGAGCAAAAATTCTATACACCTTACATAACCTTTCACATTAACCAGTTTAATCCATTGCTGCGGATCAGATTATCTTGTAAACATATGTTGTGTTCCTGTACCTAAATGTACGCATAATTCTTCAAATATGGTGAAATGATGATGTTGTGGAAAAGCGTAGTATGTCGAATGTGCAGAATACCATCTATATGAACCAATCGGTAGGCATTTGTATCAAAATGTCTCCAATTTACCATGTTTTGAAAAAAAATGCAATATACGATTGAGATTAAAGCTCATAACAAAATTTCTAAAGGATTGCAAATTTTAATGAATTATCAGCGTTGAATCATTGATCCAAACCTCTGTTTAAATATTTTTGTATCAATGTGACATCAGCCATTGAACATGTTAAAATGCAAAAAACACGCATGACTTGTGTATGGGTGTAATTTCACATGCAGGGAAAATTGAGACTTTTTACCTAATCTTTGTAAAGTACTCGTTTGAAAAATAGGTTACTATACTACGGGTTACGAACAGGTAAGGTACTAGTAAATAACCGAGCCATAGTTGTGTCATTTTAGACCTTACCATGAGCAAATCAATGACACTTTCTGGACATCTCTCCTAAATGTTATCATAGTGACTATGAGGGGAGCTATCTGCATATACTCATAGCAAAATATATTGTGCTGGAAAATATTTAAAAACTCCCTGGGAATCTTTGAGGTGTTTATTGAACGGAGCAATAACACTGGTTCCCCATACATGGCAATGCATCATTTTAAAGCTTTGCCATAACTAGGGCCATTCTAGGCCCTGTAAATGACTTAAATCAAATTGACAACATGGCAAGACCTTGATCTTTTAGGCACTAAGTGCTCTGCTGGTATGAATTGATAGACTCAGATAGATAAATCAGTCAAGAAAAAAACAGTGCTGCTACTAATTTCGAAAATAACTCTTAGTTATTCCTTGAAATATATATTGTTTGACTGTAATTAATATTATGACTATTGCTACTTCACAATTTCAGTCGCTACCTGTTAGTTATGATATTTTTTATCTGTCAGTGTTCATTATCAATCCGTCATATCAAATTCTTACAGAAGAATGAACCCTCTTTGGATAGACACTGATGATGTAACTCAAAAACGTTTGACCATTCCTTTTCTAACACATGATAATGCAGCATCTACAGCGAAAACATATTCTCTCTGTGGTGGGACTGCCTCGTAAGCAGCCTCTTGCTTTTTTCAACGCCTTCTGTTATGCGTCAATGTCCAGAAAATATGAAAAAAAAGTGAAACACATTAATACATTTTATAGGTGCACGAATCAAGATGAATAATGTTTTATTGTAGTTTATGCAAAGCACTAATACTGACAAAGTACTGTTTTGTTCCAAGAGGACAAAACTCATACTCTAATGGTCAAATCCTCCTACATTATCACAGGCAACTAAGGGATTTATGGAGGAAAAGTCACACGCTGCCAGGAACAGTTATGTCTGTACAATGGTGAGAAATTGAGCCACATACATGTATATCAAAACTGGTGCCAGACAAACATTTTTACGAATAAAGAATACATATTTTGCCCAGCTCCAATCAATGGTATGTAGCGAACAGTTTGCACAATATTTCCTCCATACCAGGAATGGAGATAGAAGCATATTGTATATTCATCGTCTTGTGCCAGTTACAGTGGGGCAAGGAGAGGGCGGTGGAGATTAGATATATATCCTCTGCAGATTTGAATCATATTTAGATTGGTTGTCAATATAACAAGATCTTTTGAAACTGATAAACTGCGAAACACCGCTGTTACTATTTATGAGTTTCGTATTTCGATCATAGTTTTACCGTTGACATGGGCCAAATTTTATTTAATTAAGGAATGTTCCAGTTTGTTCGAATCAGCATAAATCGTTGACACTTTTTTGAATGTTCCAGTTTGTTCGAATCAGCATAAATCGTTGACTTTTTTTTTTATTCTGACTTGTCAAATGCCATGCGTCCCTTGCGGCGAGCCAGCGTGTTGAAAATAGGCACCAAGTTTTTTCTTTTTCGGACAAACTTTTGTGTCACGAAATATCATGTCTGATACGACCCTTCTGCCGTAGTGACAGCATGTCACAGTTCTAATTGTGATGGAAGTCAAGCGAGATCTACAGGTGTAATTGGTCTTATCAGTGCGCCACTGATACAGGTATTTTTGTTTAACAAACTGTCAGTATAATTTTATTTTACGATTTCTGGAAGCTTCCGTTGGTTTAAATTATTAGATGTAGGTTTCAGAAGTAAATTACCACGGGCAATATCCAATATGTACCTAAGTATTAAATCCTGTGTCTTAAATAATGGGGAAAGGTCACAACTAAGACACGGCCTATTTTTTTGTTTGCAATTGACGTCGATTATCTGTAGACTTTTAAAGTAACATAGATGTAAACCTACTTATTTTTGTGATGATTACACATTACGAATTGCCTTAAACAATGACTGGTGTATGCTGAATGCACTGCACTGTGTCTTATTCTTATCATAATTTCAAAACAAGCGTTTGAACTATCACAAGCTTACTTTAATAAACATATATTGGAAATTAATAAGTCTAAGACTGGAGCTGACAATTTTTTTTCCTTCACAATTAAACAAATTAGTTTCCCTGGAGTTACATATTTTGTTGTAATGATGACACTTTATCCAAATATAAACATATATGAATTCAGCCAACCTGCATCAGGGATGATGAAAAGAAATGTAAGTACCACGTAAATATTTCAAATTCTTCCCCAATAATGGAGTGATTTGAAGGGCTGAAGTTTTTTTTTTGTTGTTGTTTTTGTTTTGTTTTGTTTTGTTTTGTTTTGTTTTGTTTGTTTGTTTTGTTTTGGTTTTTTTTTTTGTTTTTTGTTTTTATGTTTTGTTGATTTTTGGGTTTTTTGTTTTTGTTTTTTTTTTGTTTTTTTTCTTTTTTTTTGTTCTTGTTTTTTTGTTTTTTTTGTTTTATTTTGTTTTGGTTTTTTTTTTGTTATTTGTTTTTTGGGGTTTTGGGGGGTTTCTTGTTTTTTGTTTTGTTTTTGTTTTGTTTTGTTGTTGTTTTTTTTTGTAGCGAGCATTTATCCTTCCTTGTTGTAGGCCCGTGCAGATCCAATAGATAATCGCATTAGGATGATTCAGTGGTATTAGATGACTTGCCAAATCATTCTAATTCACGAACACTTTTTAACACACAATTTGATTTTCTTTGACTGAAAAACCTCATCGACTGTTACACAATTCATAATCCAGTAGGCCTATGTCTCAAACATCGTTTCCAGTTCAGGATAGTTCCACCACGCAGACAAGTCATCGCGTCTTACGTGCTGACATAGCAGGCCATTGCGAATTCAAGTTTCATCATTCTATTGTGATTCTGCGGGAATGAAAGTTAACTTTCTATCCAGCTAAAGCGGGTCTTGTTTGATATTCAAAAGTAACGCTTGTAAAATATGACAGAGCCCTTTTTCGTAATTGCCTGTACTATCAGGACCAGTTTGAATTATTTAAAAGCAGACCTGTAGCGTCTCTGTTAACCAACTCATTATGCCAACCTCTTTAAGCGGGAGGGGCATACTGTAATCGCTTTCCGTGCATCCGTTCGTTATACTTCCGGGCCTTAACTCTTTTTTTTGTTTGGCTAAGATTCGTAAACCTTTACACACGTGTATCTGGAAACAATGGCGTTCCTTCCATGAGCAATAGGTCACTCTGTCAAGCATGTTGGTTATAGTGAAATATATCTTTTTTCATATTGTGCCCGAGCCTGTACCCTTTCATCTTTAAGTTAATTTCAAAAAAGTCAAATACATCTTGAACTAACGGGGTTTTATGTACAAAATTAGATCGGTACATCAAAAATATGGGTCACAGTAATGCAATCATATAAAAAAATCAAAACATTTGTGTTTATCCCCTTATTATTTACGATATGTGACTTACTTCCACGATCATTTTATACACAAGTAAATTGACCAAAGGGTGTGGAATTTAACCAAAGTGGGAAAATAGGTCAAGTATCTAGGCCACACACTTTTCGTGCGACACTGTTCGTGACGCTTTTAGTACGAGCTGTAACTATTTCCATTGACTTAGAATCATAAACTTTCACACACGTGTGTATCTTGACTCAAGGGTGTGTCATGCACAAAAGTAGGAAAGATACACAGCTTTATTGCATGTCGGCACGTGTAAACATCTATTAGCCGAGGGCTATTACAGTCGACTCCACAACATAAGTAGCCCCGGCTAAATAAAACGGATACATAAAAAACCTAATATATAAATAAAAGTATGAATGTATTTATAACTTATTAATAATGCAACAGTGGCATTAGTAATTCTAGAGAGTATGAATAACACCAGGCAAACATAACAGAAAATGATAATGAAAATGAAATGGTGAAGAGAGAAAGAAAAAATATGTAAGAACTACTAAAATCTAAAATATGCATATACTGATACTGATGAAAACATGAGACATGTGGCATGTGAAAATTTATGAACTTTTTCAGTATCCCAAAGGTATCCACTTATAAATTCTTATACAAAACACACATACGTAAGACCTGGCCTAGTTAGACATCCAAAACTTACTGGCAAATATGGCAATTGCAAGACTCTTCAAAATTCCAAACCAGGATTAATCTTTTAAATTGAAAGAGTGGGCTTGCATTCTAGGTCAAGTATCTCGGTCACTGTGAAACGGGGGGTGGGGTGGAAGGGAATGGCTAGGAATCTAATTTCGTTTAAATTTTAATTGAATTCGACTGTGTACACATAACGATACCTTAGAGAATAAATTATCTGCAAGATTTACACATTCGCGGTATGCGAGCAGGCTTGACAATGGTGTATCATAGGAAACCATGGCTCAATTTCTATCAATCCGTTTGCAGCGTAAGAATTGTGGCTGATCTTTACCACAGAGTTTAAACAAGCGCATTCACAAAGTAAAGTGAACTATTTACTGAACTATGGATTCCTCGTGAGGTTCAGAAAACAAAATGCTGCGTCCCACGCGGTTCGCAGATCTCTGTGCCATGAAGATGACCAAGTAGCTTCGTTCCCGGGCATTCACGGGGGCGTGTTACCAAGTGGAAATTATGAGGTCTAAACAATCAAGCATTAAACGCTTTTTA
The DNA here is from genome assembly GCA_964020975.1 of Hermodice carunculata. Taxonomy (NCBI): domain Eukaryota; kingdom Metazoa; phylum Annelida; class Polychaeta; order Eunicida; family Amphinomidae; genus Hermodice; species Hermodice carunculata. Next base: position 45,774,067 of record OZ026624.1, on the reverse strand, counting down.
CGTCCGCTCTGTTGAAGCTCTGTATCTAAATTTACCTATTGATATTTAGTCATATCTGTCTAATGCAGAGCTTACTGTATAGTGTAATATGTTTGTGAAGTAACGATGGGATAATTTCTTGAGAACTTGCAACGTAAATTTGTAAGCTTTGGGGGCTTCTCAAAAATCTATGCCTGACTGCATGTTATATTGCGGCTTGGAAGGTATCCAGTCTGCTACATAGTGAAAAGCAGCGGAGCTCTTTTTTCGCATCACATGATTGGCCAATGGCGGGGAACATCGTCTGGGCAGAGCTCTCCGACAAATTCCAAGGATTGAGTGATTCATAGCTTTCAGGAAGCAGAGATCGATGTTTTCACCTTGTATTTGATTTGTTCATTTATGTTTGCATTAGGTCTTAATGTACTCCAAAGTATTACTTGACCATAGATTTAGACTGCACACAAAAAAGTGGTCGCTTTTATGAGCCACACAAAGAAAGGGGCAGTGTCGTACGACAGAAAACTATGAGGATGAAAGCAGTGTTGATTTGTCACACAATAAACTCAGAATTGATACGCTCTGTGCCAGAAAGGCCTCTTTGTGTCAAACTTGCTGAACAGAAACGTTCGATAATTGAATATATGGACACAAATTTTGGTCTGATAGAAACATGAGAAACTGGGATCGTCACCCCTGAAAAAGACCGTGACAACACGAACTGAACAACAGGTAACCTACAACGTCTGGTGTCAGATTTGCGTGACGAGGTAAGCATTCTCAAACCTGAACTCCATAGAGTCAAATCTGATCAGAATATACTTGAGCAGCATGGTTGGCGATGATTTTTTCGAATTTACATCCCCATTGATTTGAAGAGACAAAAAAAAAAAAAAAAAAAAAAAAAAAACCCTAGCCTTTGAGTTTTTTACCAAAGCTACCACAATCCTTATATCCCTCCCAGTGAGATTGACTGTGCACATCGCGTTGATACTAGGGTTAACGGTAAACAGTCACGGTGGATCTGTTTTCACAGACGCATCTATGTTAGTCAACATACAGAAGTAAGAAATAAATTCAAAGGAAAAAACTCAAATGAAATGGGTTTACTATCTATGGCGACTCCGCCTATCAATCTGGCAACTTCTGAACAGACGTACAATCACGTTGACATTGATACCGCTTGGCTAAAAGGCAAGTAATTGGTCACTATGGTATTGTTAAGTCTATTGCGTTATATTTTTTCTTATTATGTCTGTGTGCCATCACAGACATATTGTTTTTCTAAGAATTCTTTCTTTCTTTCTTCATTCTTTCTTTCTTTACAGGCAAATTTGTCCGACATTTCATTTGAAAAGTATTATACGTAGAAACTCCATAATTGGCACAACTATACTTCTAGAGATGAAGTTGGCCTTTTTATAATAAGAGGTCATGCTTTTTAAAATTAAGCAAATGATGGCTAACTAAAGTTTTAAATCTTCAATATCTTATATATTATAGTAGATGTGGTTCCCAGTGTATAGGAGTTCGATCATAGCAAGGTAAAGGTCATCTCAAATGTCAAGGTCATGTCAAGGTCAAAGGTCGATTTAGGCCTAAATGTCATTTTGAGGTCAAGGTTCACTTCAGATAGAGGTCATTACAAGATCAAAGGTCATTTTAACGTCAAATGCCACTGTCGATGGTGGCTTTCTTCAAGCCATAACTTGGTCAATTTTTATCCAATTTTGATCATGTTCGGCTCAAATTGTAGCTATTGTCACACTGCACATTTTGAAGCTTACATGTGACCTCTAAAGGTCAAAGGTTAAGGTCATTAAGACCTTTAAAAATTTCATCCAGTCGTAATTTGGCCAATTTCCATCCAATTCTAATCATGTTGGACTTAAATGGTAGGTATTGCAACACCGCACATTTTGTAATTAATGTGTAACGTCCAGAGGTCAATGGTCAAGGTCATTCGGCCCTTCGAAAGTTTCATCTAGCCATGACTTGGTAAATTTTCATCTGATTTGGTTCATGTTGGGCTTAAATCGTGGGTATTGTAACACTTTACATTTTTGTAATTTGCATGTGACCACTTAAGGACAAAGGTCAAGGTCATTTGGACTTTGAAATTTTCATCCAGCCACAAGCTTAATAGAATGTGAAGTACGAAAAGGACAAAAGATGTAGCATTTAATATTTACAACTTTTGAAGGCACACAGACAGATTTGCTTTTAAGCAAATTTTTTTCTAGTTTCTATTTTATATTAACTCAGAGGACTCAAATCAAAACATCTTTTGATTTTTCGCTGTTTTTTCGGGGTTTTGTTTGTTTGTTTGTTTTTTTGGGGGGTTTTTTTTGGTTTTTTTTTTTTGTGTTTTTTTTTGGTTTTTGTTTTTTGTTTTGTTTTATTTTTGTTTTTTGTTTATTTTTTTGTTTTTGTTTTTGTTTTCTGTTTACATATGTAAAAAATGTATATTTAATGTGTATTGTTTGTGTGTTTTCTTTTCTGGGTGTGAGAGAGCCCATACATTATGTCAGAGAGGTGTATAACCTTGCTGATTACGCATAGACATTGTAAAATTTCATCCAATAACAATTTTTGTTGGGAACGTATCATCGGTAGGCAACATATTTTCTGTAACAATTAATAAGACTGTTAGTGACAGACAAGAATACTTTATTCTCATGTGCCTTTTTTATTTTCATATCATGATGTGTGTGTACGGAATCCTGTATATCTTGCATACACAGTATAATGCGGCAGGTACCAGTATGAATGGGCTGTGGACTAGTGTAGTTCACTACATTCATTTATGTGTCGTTTGTCTGCATAAGCGCAGGAGCCGTGCTTATATATCTACCATTCATTTGTGTGCGGTACAATCTTTGTCCAATTGCCTTGGTTGAAGAATTCCTAGCCATCGACATCATCTTATGTATGTTGGATATAACTAACCTTCAATAATGTTTGATAGAATTATCTTTATTTTAACGTAGGTACTCTACGACAAATATTGTTCTCGTGTCAAGTGGATTTTGATAATGAGGTTCAACATTTGTGTAAAAAGACTAACTGGTGACTGTGTACGCTATGCTGCCAGTAATTATACTTAATTGTAATTGTTATTTTCTGCAGTCATTCCGCACGTCAGATGCCATTTTGTGCAGTCATTCCGCTGGTCAGGTGGCATTTTGTACCGTTATTCCGCGCGTCACCTTCAAAGCTGGCAACTTCTGAACATATTAAAAATGACAGTGACATCGATAGCGCTTGGCACGTATTGGTCACCATGGCATTGTTTAATCGATTGTGCGTCATGATTTATTCAGAAGACACAAATCAGAAAATTGTTTTGCTTTTGTGGGTTATGTTTTCTTTGGTTCTTTTTTTTTTTCAAATTCCGGAAGCATATTATGCCCACTTATCGAAACATATGTGTATGACTCTGCTTCATGTCAGAGAGTGACGTCATTTGGAAACAGATAAAGATATTCTAGCGCCTATCATTGTAAAAATGTTGATTTGATATATACTACCACATTAAATCACTACGTTTCTATTTTCCCAAAAGATAACCAGTGCCCTGTTACTGTTTCCCGCACAAGCTTTATTAAATGTCCTTGGTTGAAGAAAACCTGCCCATCCGCAATACCTTATGTATGTTGGATATCGTGTACCGACAATAATGTTTGATATAATTATCTTTATTTAAACATGGGTACTCTACGACAAATGTTGTTTTCGCGTAAACTGAATTTTATGATAAGGCTCAACATCAGTGTTGTAAGACTAACTGGCGGCTGTTTACAATAAAGTGTCAGTACTTATAATCAATTGTAATTGTCACTTCGTCCAGTCATTCCGCACGTCAGGTACTCGCTACTGACATATTCATGTACAACTTACCTGTTATCATATCCTCTTATTTAGTTAACATTTGCTCTACACGCAGTTAATTTTTTTCTGTGTCAAATTTTGGACTGAGCCAACAACTTTCCTCGGTGCGCTTTGAGGGCACCTCGCCCAAAGCGGGCCAAGGAATTGACAGATGCAAAGATCAGAAAAAAGTCTTGATCGCGAACAGTGAAGTATGTCGAGAATAAAAATCATTTTTTCTGATATTCTGTCTATTTTTCATAAGGACCGCCCCGTTACTGAATAAGCTGAAATTGTCAGTTCATTCTTTCAACAGCATTGATTTACTTTTACATCGTCTGTCACCACGCTTGTAAATTTATCACCCCAACCACCATGTCTGATAATATTTTCATCAATAAAATGAAGTTTTGGATATCCTATCAAGTTTAGACATTTCAAAGACCACTGGCTCTGACGATATCAGTGTTCGCTGCTTAAAGGACACAGCACCATTTATTTGTCAGCCTTTGCGTAAATGATTTAATTGGTCGCTCAAGAACGAAAAATTCCATCACTGCGGAAACAAGCAACACTGTTACCCCTTTGCATATAAAGGGATACAATTTATGCAACAATTCCCGCACCATATCGTTATCAAGTTGCGTTGGAAATATCACGGAAAAAGGTATGTTTGAACATGTACATGTCTTTAATTTCTTTGAAGAAAATTCAATAACATCTTCAAATAAGTCGACACTTGTGCCTAACAATTCAACCGATTAATTAACTTTCGTCCCTTTATCATACATTATGCCTTGCAATTGACCTTGAAAAAGAATCACACTTTTCTTTCTTTCTTATTTTCTTTCTTTCTATCTTTCTTTCTTTCCTTGTTCGTTCGTTCTTTCGTCCGTCGGTCGGTTCATTCATTCATTCATTCATTCATTCATTCATTCATTCATTCATTCATTCATAATCGTTGTTTTTTATATTAGTAAGGCATTCTAAATTTTGGCTGGGACGCTTACTCCACAAATTGGTAGGCAACGGAATTCAACTCTCACTGTTGAAATGTTCGATCGGTTATTTGCGTGTAGTAACAAACGGAAAACTCTAAACGCTGGTGTTCCACTTGGCTGTGTATCGGGGCCCTAGCAATTTGTGATATATATATATATATATATATATATATATATATATATATATATATATATATATATATATATATATATATATATATATATATATATGTATTAATGATATTTTAATTTTGTCCACTCAAACAGAAAACTTCTTGCAGATACGTCTTTCTTTTTGTGCACAATCCCTCTATCGCGGCAAAATTTTATAAATAGCAATCTTTTATCACTTGACCACAAGTCTTCTGATTGGCTTGTGGATTAATTACCTGGAAAACAGATGCAATGATTGTGTCTTTGAAAGGAATCCTTCTACATCACCCACCTTTAGCATTTTCAAGGACATCAATTAGAAAGTGTTAACTACATGTACCATAAAAAATTAGTTTTATTCCTTTCTGTGACCTTAATTGCAGTGATTAAATTAATCGTATTAGGCACAAAACAAAAAAGAAAAAATGATCATGAAAATTGTTCAATATATTTTAAACCGAGAAGCTTTTAAAAAAAGACCAGACATTCATTTGCACGATCAGAGTATATGGTCACACTATCTGAGATGGCGACACAGAAGCAGATGCTCTAAAATTAGAGAAAGTGCAGCTGGCTGAGGCTCGTTCAATTACATGGGTTACGCTCCCTACCTCCAATATATATATATATATATATATATATATATATATATATATATATATACGAAGATACTGGACTAGCTGTTATGGCTAAATGGCATGAATCGTTTGAATAGAAAAAATACATGAAATAAATAACAAATTATTGCCTCATTGCCTTATGTAGTATCTCCCCCGTTTCAATTTTTTTCCTTTTTTTTTATTATTATTTTTTTTTGTACAAATTAACAGAATACTCGACAAACGTATCTACCTCTGTTTCAAACAAGGGTTGTTTATAGAATATTTTTTTCATCTGCTACAAGCCTATGGAATGAACTGTCATTAGATGTAAGAAATTCAAAATCCCTCACGAAGTGCAAAAGCGAAATTTCATCTGTTCCACGACCTTTGAAGCAAGTAAAGTGGTTATGTCGCCAGACGTTTTGTTGCTGCAATTCATGTTAGAGTAAGGATGGGCCGAAGCCAGCTGATCGCTCCCTTATTCAAAATTGGATTATCAGATTCACCAGATTCTAGCTGAGGCAAGGGAATTGGGACAGGCTTGGCAACTCTTGTTTGCCCCCGATACATGTTCCGGAGTGATCCCCTGCACCGAAATTTAATGATGTATGCCACATTTACTTTGCAAACTCTGTTAGATATGGCGCCTCAGAGCTCAGTCGTAGTGATAACAAGTTTATATTTTTGTCAGTACAAGATTATATGTGGAAAACTCGAAATTGTAAGCCTAATACAGTCACCTAAACTATCTTTTTCAGCTGAATACTAGATACCATGTATTTGGATTTGTACAAGTTATTTTATTGTTCTCAGTCCAAGTATCTGTCTTAATTCATGGTGTTATCCTTGTTGACCTCGACTAGCACGGCAGTATGTTCCTTGTCACGGTCTGGGTTAATCCGTTTCAATGATACAGCCAAAATATCATCTAAATCCTCATAAGTGTTCCCACATGGACCATCCTACAACTCCTTGTGGTGTTTTTTTTTTTTTTTTTTTTTTTTTTTTTTTTTTTTTTTTGTTCTGTTTTTGTTTTTTGTTTTTGTTTTGTAACAAAATTGTGATTTGCGTATAAACTTAACTTCAACACTGTATAACATGGTATAAAATACTGTCAAATGTATAGAATAGTAATATTGTCAAATTTTCCTGGCTCGGATTTGTGCACACTTTTTTTTAAATAACTGTGGTCGAGTAACGTATGGACAAGTCCAGGGGTTTTTAATGATAACTGGCGAGCAACACCTTGAAACAGACGCTGGCCGACAAGTTGTACTGGAACGGGACTGGAATGGGACTGGAATAGGAACCTAGCTAAGTTGCAGAACGGAAATATATCATAATTACATATTATATAGGCATAATTTTGGTTTTGAAAAATATTGGGTTTCCTTAAACGAAAGGTATTGTCTGCATATAGGACACTGAATCATTAGTGAATCCCAACCGCCCCTGAAAGCAGGGCATTACAATAAAAAATACCACACATATTGTACTTTGTGTCAGAAAATAGACGCGCTGAAAATATGCAAGTCTTAAGCATGTGCGGACGGGTTCCTCAACCTTTGAGTAACTGTAAACATACATGTATCATAATTGGTGAATGAATATTATACACACTAGGTTTGGGTAAGGTGAAAGTTTAGACAAAAGGTTTCAAATTACTGAAAAAAATTCGTCGCTGTGTCTAATGTCGCCGGTACTTTATGACTTTATCATTTGATTTACATGAACCAAAGTCTGCATTTTATTCGATATGCTGTCTCCTGGCTCAGGAATTTCGAAACAGAAATCATTAGTGAGTCAACGCAAATTTCTGTCACCAGCTTGTGTAAAATATCTACAATCCAATAGTAGTTTTATCCTCCCAAATATTACCATTGACGCTGGACTTTTGAATTCAGTCTTGTATCGTTTTGTCTTAGTAATTTAAATACGTTTTAGATGTTTTAATATTTTACTGATTATATTGGTATCTATTAAAAACAAAACTGTGGAATTTTCTATATGTCGGTCCTTGGGTGCCTGATTGTATGAATTTACATGAGCTGTTTGATTGATAAAGATAACTCAGTGAACCATAGCAAATGTTAGTAGAAATTGGCATTTTCCAAACCACATTTGTAAGACAATCTTTGTATTAAGACCGCTTTATTACGATCACATGTGGCCTGAATGATGGATATCCTCCTCTCTCGTTCTCTTCTCTCTCTCTCTCTCTCTCTCTCTCTCTCTCTCTCTCTCTCTCTCTCTCTCTCTCGCTCTCTCTCTCTCTCTCTCTCTCTCTCTCTCTCTCTCTATATATATATATATATATATACATATATATCCTGGCTAAAGCCTAAAACAACAAAAGTGTTTGAAAGACCAAACCTCAGAAACACAAGCCCCACAGGCCTTGTGAACCTTTAAACATTGACGCCAGAATAATAATGACAGCCTTGTAATTTGGCAATTTTATGGACTAAGTTGTATCAACCTCTATAAACCTACCAGGGCCTGAATAACGTCTGTCCGTATCACTTTCCTTTACTTGTGCTTCCTGCGTTAAAAAGCAATATATCTATACATATCCATATGTATATGTACATACATACATACATACATACATACATACATACATACATACATACATACATACATACATACATACATACATTTGTATATGTGTGTGCATGTCTTGAACGATAATTGTATAGTCGAAGTCAGGACCATATTCAATTTGACACATTCGTGTTGGCGTGCACTCCAATCAAGGATAATACAGCTAGTGTGCTTCATCTGTCAAACATAGGATAGCTTTATGCAAGAAGTTTCGTATAGTTCGTATACACCTGACTCCAAAAAGGCTAGAATGACCAAGCAGTAATTCTCTTTTGTCGGCAGTCTTCTTAGATTTCATTGGAGGTTCGAAAATTGATAACAGTTAGCATTGAATCAATTTATTTTTCAAAAGCCGACAACGTTAGACAGGAAATTTAAGGCAAACGATATTTTATATCCGACAGCTCTCGGGCGATTTGCAGTGGGAAGACTTACATAACTAAGTATATTTTTCTCTTTATTCCTTGTCAAACATAAAGTTTTTGTCAGCACCAAAATTGACTAGGTGCCACTGCTTTTATTTGACAACCGCCCAAAACCCCTTTTGGGACTATTTCTCAGGAGTGCCCCGTCACGTGGCACCTGAAATATACATCGATAAAGTCTCTTAAAGAAACTTAAATAAGACCATCAATTCACATACTTTGCTTATTTTGGGATTTACATATATACTTTTTGAATATTGGAAAGTCAAACGTACTAAGCCTTATGTCCACCTTTGCAGATATGTATCCAGCGCAAACTAATGAAATTATGCAATGATTTTATTTTGGTTTCCTACAATTGCCAGTGTCATCGTATCTCTTTGATGGACAAAAACATGATAAAAACAAATCTATTTGCCTGTCAGTCTGTCTGCTACCTGATTGTGTTTATGTATGTATGTATGCATGTATGTATGTATGTATGTATGTATGTATGTATGCATGTGTGTATGTATGTATCTATGGAGGAATTTATGTCTGTAGTTAGGTAGCTGGGTGTGCATATATATATATATATTATGTATGTGTGTGTGTGTGTATGTGTGTGTGTTCTATTTATGTTTATACTTAAAATGATAATTAGAGTAGAAGCACTAGGCAATATCTATATTCGTGACGTAAAAACCAGTGGTGGGCATTGCTTTGTTTTTTTCACTATAGTTTGTCCCTCTATTTGCCACCAGATAGCAGCACAGGCACACTTGATGTCAAATTCTCATCTTCTTTTTTCCAAAGTAATGTATACTCAAAAAACCGACAAGGCCCAGTCACAAGCGACATCTGTCCTTGTCTTTATTACAGGTATACCATAACCACTTCCATTGCTTTTATGTCTGCAGAAGTGACAAGCTGCTGGCCAAAGCTCAGAAACCTTTCTGGCGCTCATCCAACAAATTGTCATATTACTGTTTACATTTCACCAGCAATCCCACATTTGCTGTCGCACATCTTCTGACTGCCTATGGAATTGCCTGAAACTTGCTCTATTTATGTATGAATACTCTTGGTAGTCATTTGTTAACCTTGCTCGTGGCACGAAAATCCTGCACGCATAAAAAACATAATGTTTTGGAGTCAGTGTGCCGCATTTTTTTGCTCGGGATGCCACAGCCCTTATTTAGTTTTATATGGAACCAAATGTTTTACACGTAGACTTAAAATTGGCTGATCCATACAGAGTACCTTTATGTTCCAATAGTTTTTCCATACCAGTAAATATTAATAAATCAAAGCGTATTTACTATTCTTTTTCTTTAAAGCCAAATATCAGGAGGTCCATAATACGCAGTATGCATATAAATTTTCCGCCACAAAGCACGGGTTTGACGCCTGGCGATCACGGGGGACGTGCGGGTCGCTCATTTCTCGCAAAATAAGCTTTTTGTGAGAAATTTAAGTTCACAAATGCCAAACTGGTACCCTTCTAGTGCTTCCTGAGCCCTATATAAGAAAAATCCCATACGCCCATAATAATAAGTATTCTGTATTTCCAAAACTTAAGTTATATCTCCCTTGTCCCCACAGGTACCGACCCGTATCTCGCCATATCTCACCAAGCGAGATTAGTCAATCAGGTATTCATTTTGGGCGGGAACGTAATATGCATATATCCTATTGCGTACTATGGGCAACATGGCGCAAACCGGAAAAGTGTGTGTGGTGAAAGATGATTGAGAATGAAAATTCAAAATCTGATATTTTACTTCTTTGCTCGTCGCCACCATGTGTTACTGGCAGTCTCTACCAAACGTCAATTTTTCCGAATGGTATTATGCGGGGAACTTTGAGAAACTAAATGCCTCTAAGGATATTGCTACATATTTGGTAAGTCTCAAAAAGTGGAAGCCATTCTCTACTATTTTGGTCAATGTTTTTCTGATTGATATATTTTATTTCTTTAAAGAGGATTAGAAAAGTAGCCAAAGGCTAATACAAATTCTTCTCGTGTAAATACAAAATATATACAAATATAACCGTACATACAGTAATGTAAAGAGAAACAAAAGTGTAAAAGACAATAAGATAACAACATAAAATGACAAAATACACAGTTATACGTAACACGTGGGATCACAATATAATACCAGATTGCAAACAGCCATAATACTGGAGAGTCGGACACATAGGACAGAAAAAAAAAATGATAAGCGACAGATAATTGAACATATGTGGGTATATGTATATATACAATGGGCACTAATGTACACACGCCACAGATGACGACTGAAGGGGATATACAATTCCGACTAAAGAACCAGGGTTACTGTTTGGCGCGGACGAAGCACGATGGCGGCATGCCCACACTGCCACTGTGGATCCATCATTGCGCCCAACAGCTCGGGTGTTCTTTCCCCGCCTTGTCATTGTCAGCCACCTGCAGTGCGCTAATATTATTTGTAGTAAAAAGGACTAGTAAGCTGATATATACATGAGCATACTTATGACATAATTTTATGGTCTACAATATATAAATACAATGTGACTAACCAGTGTCGTCTCCCCTTTAGAACTTTTTGAATCTTAAAGTGCTCATTATGTATTGACCTGACGCGTTCACCAAAGAACAGTTACTGAGGAATGCAGCAGATGAGGTACCGAATAGAAGTAAATTGATTTTTTCGGTGTGACGTGAAGTTTCAAAAATATTAGCTGGGTTGTTATTGGCAATACAGGTCAATGGGGGTGCAAGAACGCCATATTTAAAGATACTATTAAACTTGAGCTCATTTTATTTATTTTATTTTGAGGGAGGGGGGTATTTAAGCAATTCTTTGATATTAAAATAGTAAATATGAATGCTACAAAATAATTTTCGACAGATACACTCCTGTAGCTTCTGTGTGAATGAAATATATGTAAACCAATATACCTGAACTTTCATACAGAAGGAAGACCTGCAGAACCACTCACCAATGCGTCATCAACAAGATCATACCATGAAATTGTTTCTCCTCGACATAAAAGGCTGCATTAATTGTCCGGTCAATCGCTTTTGGGTGACCTTTGCTTTTCTAGTTCAGGAAAACTTAGAGGCATTCTGAGCAACACAACGGCGATGTGCTTAAGACATTTACTTTTCACTTCTATCTCAGGCAGAGGAAAGTCGGTTGTTGATTGCGTATTTACCCGCCTCCCCCCGCACGATTGTTTTGAGACTTACGACAATTTTAGAGTGAATCTCGTGAACGCTTTTTCACAGAGGTAGGACTTGGTCCATTTAATTGGTGCACGTTGCAAGTCACCTGGCCATTCTATATGGTCTTTTGATTTTACCGAATTGTATATGTCATCTATATCCCATATAAAGGAGGCCATACATGAAACTAGTAACCGGCGTCTATATTTCTTTGATAGACATGAAGAAGAATTTATAAATAATGATACATGGAGGCAAGTGGTGATTGAGATTTTATATATTAATAGATTAATAATCAAAGGGAAATGGACCTACGGTATGACAAATTGTGTAAAATTATATTACAAGAAATGGATAATAACTTCAAATTGAAAGAGGGAACACAAAGATTAAGAAAGAGGTTTATAAACAGTAAACCAAACTTGAATGATAGCTTAACTGAGCTGTGGATAGCTATGCGTGATGCTGATAAAGAGTTCGTAAGATGTGTCGGGCGTAGAAGCGAGAAACATAATAAATTAGAAATATTTGAAGATGCTCTAAACAAATTTGACAAACTTTTAGTCCAATAAGAAAGAACATATACAAGAGGATTGATATTGCAAATTGAGGAAGTAAACACAAAGAATCCAGGAGATTTCTGGAACAATATTTTTAAACTTGGTCCTACAAGTAAAAAGGAAACGCCAATGAAATTGAAATTAAATGACAATACACTACAATTCGTGAACTGGTATAAGGTAAACGGAAACATGGGTTTGGGGCTCTTAACGTGCATAACCAAATCATGTACATTTTGATAATGAATTTTATTATAGTATATAAACAGATAAACAAGGAATTAAAGAGCAAACGTCGGTGCCAGGTGGGTTAAATGAGCAAGATATGATATACATAAATGAGCCAATATCAATGAATGTACTGATGAGAGTTATACAACATGCGAACATGAAAAAAAGCTGCTTGAGATGATTGAATTCAAAACGAAGTTATTAAAAATAACAGAGATGTTATATCCATATTACATATGTTTTACAATCATTGTTTTACTCTAAGAATAGTCCCTGATATATGGAACAAAGTAATAATCTCTCCAATCCCTGGAAGTGGTTATAAGAACACATATCTACCGTTGTCATATAAATATATCAGTCTAATATCATGCATTTTCAAATTGTATACAGTTATCTTGAATAACAGAACAATGCGGTTTACGGATAATTCTGATGTAATGAACGAGGAGTAAAATAGTTTTCATAAGGGCCGTTTCTGCAGGGAACACATTTTTGTTTTAACTTCAATACGTCGTGACAGAATGGCTTTGAATAAAGATACATACGCATGCTTTAGTGATATTTGAAAGGCCTTTGGATGGGTTGACCGAGACTTGATTATGTGGGAACTTATGCATAATGATATAGGTGGAAAACTATATAAAGCTCCAAAATCATCATTTGCGCAAACGCTGTCATGTATTCGCTTACACGATATTTATGCTGATTGATTTCACACTAAATGTGGAGTGCGACAGGGTAATACATTATCCCTACATTGTTCAACCTACATAGAAATGATTTTATAGATGAGTTGAATGCAACGGAATCAGGCATAAACATTGAAGGAAGGAATGTAGGAAGTCTTTCATAAGCGGATGACAATGTTTTATTATCTGAAAACACAGAACAGCTACAAAAAAGTTTATGTTTATTTCAAAACTGGTGTAGGCCTAACGAACGGTGACTAGCTGTGAATTTAGGAATAAACAAGATTATTCATTTTCGGAAGAAAGGTAGTCAAGTCATAAATTTTCAATTTAAGCTTCATGATCACTTTATCGAAAAAGTTTCAAAGTATATATATCTATGTGTATATTTGGATGAAAATTTAAACTTTTTGATCAGAGGTTGGAGGACGAGCTTTGGTGGCTATAATTGTCAAATTAAAAAACAAACAAACAAACAGACAAAAACAATGGGATGTGGTATTTAAAACATTTAAAACATTCACCGCTATGCATAATTATGGTGGCTTGCCGATAGTAGATTATTGTTCAGACGTATGGGGATATGGCAGTGTTGAAATCTGTAATAAGGTTCACAATAGGGTAATACGGTTTTTTGGGGAGTGCATAGTAAGGTTCCAGTGCTGGCTTTTCAAGGGGACATGGGGTGGGTGTCTCCTAAGTGTAGAGGGTGCCTTAAGTTATTCATGCTATGGAATAACTTTGTTATGTTGGATAATACTAGACTAACGAAACAAGTTTTTGAATGGGATATGGGTTGAAAACATGATACTTGGAGCGCAGATATGGAACATTTGTTTGATTGGGTAGACATGGCAGATATATTTGAAAGAAAATCGCCCTATAATCTTCATTTGGTATCCAGGAAATTATTTTTAATTTTAATTAAAAAATTTAAGAATGGGAATAGAACTTACCGTCTCAGGCAAAACTAAGAACATATAAAAAATTCAAGGAAACACATAAGACGGAAGGGTGGGTGAAAGTTTGTCTCTCTCATATGCAAAGCTTGTTGGCACCGTTTAGATCTGGTTTCCTTCCGTTATATGTAGAATCAGGTTGGTGGAGGGTGGTATAACGTAAAAGAAAATCTGTGTCTGATGTACAAAGCAGGAAATAGAAGACGTATGTCATTTTCTTTGTAAATGTGATTTTTATCATGATATATTATATAATGTCCTTGTTTGAATAGTAAGATATAGGTATTTAGAGTTTTTAACTAGATCAAATGACGGAGAGTTTGTTTACTTAGTGTCGTATGAGTGTACATTGGTGGCAAAATATATCCTAAATGCATGGTCAAAGAGAAGGGGAGCATTGTATGATGTCGTTTCGTAATTTTTATTTTGTTTTGTTTTGGAAGTTATATATAAGCCGGGGGGGGGTTGTTTATTTTGATTTATATTTGCTACTTTAATCCCGTAGCACATGTAACTATGATAAAAATATATACATGCATACACACACTTAGATGTCCGTGGATAATTTTACGCTTCCATCATAATGTGAAAGGTTATCGACAGGTCCGACTTTCACCTGGCTTACTATTTAGACTCAGGTCATTCCACAATCTCCGCTAAGTGGGTATCAACGTCTTTCTTTGAAGTTGATTAGCTCGGCAATCGACTCGCCAAGCTCAGCCTTCGATCTGAGATTATTTGCTCTACAACAACAATAACGCTTTGTGATCATGACTCCTCTTGTCTATAGTGTATGTGCGTGAAATGCATGAGTGAACATGAAGAACAATAGAAAGTGCTGCAAACTTTGATAAATATTAATTTGAATAAAGTATGTATTCCACCATTTCATAATTAAAGTATGTAAATCACTAAGTGTGACTTAAAAAATTTCTTTTCAGCATTTTTCGCACAAAGTGTATCTCTGGTTTCTGTGGTCAGCTTTTAGGGAAAATGTACATATTCCTAGTGTATTTCTTTGTAAAATACCCACACCCTTGCAGGACATCAGGCAAGACCACTGGGGCGTGACTTGTGTATTCAGCTATTCACAGGCCAATTAAGCCATTGTTCTTGTATACTCGTACATGGGTTATTGAAGGGTAACACCACAGAGCAAAAATGTAACCTTTAGCCTATTCCAGTAAATGTCTGTTGTGAATTTTACAATAAGAAATTCGTATCAAAACCTAGAGGGTAGTAGTCAATTAGAAGCGGCAGATTTTGGTTGTCCAAGCCACATTTCTACTTTGATATACATATTCTCCAGCCGTAAGAGAATATTAAAAGTATTATATATTCGAAGGGTAAAATGTCTTTACTAGTGGCATGGCATTTTGTTTTGGAATGTCTCATACTGCAGCCCTCGATTTTTCTGCACTTAGCCATTGCTCTCGAGATAAAATTCTTGGCACCTTACGTTTTCGTGGACAAAAATATAGTAGACTGAAATATATACCGCTTTCAAAATGTACAAGAAAACGACGTATTTATGATTTTTAAATGTCCGTCTTCCGGGAGGGATGAGATAGGACTTTCGTGTATCATTGGAAAAAAGAAACCAATGTTCAACTTCATTTTGGATTGAACTAGTTATTTAACTTCCACAAGCAATGTGCCTCTGACATTTCATGATAAATATATGTTGTACATTTACAGTTCCAGGAATCATGAAAAGACCTTTCTCCAAAGAACAGTAGTAACGTAGCTGGTCCTGGCAAAACGATGCTCCAGAAAAAATGTTATCCACCTGGGATTCCCTACACATGTGATGATAAAAAAACATATATATAGTCAACGTTTTAGTCAAACTGATGTGGGTATGAATGGTTTAAGGGCATAAAAATCTGATACGCGAACACCAACAAAAAAGTGTGCTGAGCTATTTTAAGCCACAGTTCCTGTTTTGCAAATTGAATGTGGCCAGTGAAATCGATGAGGATCAGCTGGCTGTAACATTGCATAAGCTTCATTCGTCAACACCGTAATTTATCTGCTAAAATAACAGGTGAGCGCTGCCAAAGGCGATGGTTTAAGACTGGGAGTAGGACTTTCTCGACACTCCGCCGGAAAGAAATACGCTCGGTGTAAGTTTGGTGTGGGCCGGTGTAGGCACGGCACAGGTGTTCCACTCTGCTGGAAGTGTGCATCTTCAAAGGTGAAAGTAAATGCTCTAAATGAAAGAAAGGAAAAGGAAATTAATGGGAGAACTTTATGTGGTTCTCATTAATAAAGAAAAAGAGAATTTTTTGACAGACCCGATCCCTTCAAGTATGACCAAAAAAAGAAAAAGAGGAAAAAATATATATCAGTGTATGTTCACGAAGAGTGAGGTTCTTTGGCATAACATAGTTCACAACTATGCAGGCGTGCAGTAGTGCCATTCACTTTATGATGGCAGGGGGTAATCTCCCTCCGAACATTACAGCATATTCTTACTGGTTTTCTCAGCGGTATCTCACCTGTGTACCTTGCCCGGCATGGCAGGATCAGCATGCACGTACATCAAAGTGTGCCATGACGATATACCTCTGCTTTGTCTCCAACTATAGGGAGATAACTCTCCTACAAGCCTTTGATGTAAATTATCTATGCTTTTACCATGCCGAAACAAAAAGATTTCAACAGTTAAATTGCTAAAATACGTTCCAAAATTGTTAGCGTGGGTAAGCTGTTGTAACAAATACCACATGGACAATTATCCTTGAGTGTCACATTTCGTTTCTAACGATCTTTCATTTGGAACGATGTATAATTGCTGACCATTCTACAATTGAGGCTTCAAATTTGGTGCTTTTCTTGCATATTACCATTTCAATTCAATTTCGTACATCTTTGTATGTCTCCGCGGATCTTTTACAATCAGCTTTGTGGCCGAGCTGACTCGGCCCATTTTAAAATCTTGACAACATTATATCCCCCGGGATCTCCATTGTCAAGCAGACACAATTATGGTGCCTGTCGTTGTACACAATTGACGTAGTATATATCTTGTAATTGGCTTGGTATTTTTATACTGGTTATCACCTTCAACAATACATTTTCCTTTCCAGAGCGATCAATATGTTTTGAACAGGTACACATCCAGGCCGTACCGATTGATTTGTTTCAAGTAACTTGCCTGGACTATTTTAAGAAAAAGTAGCAATTTTCTTTATTTATTTTCAAACCTTTTTGATGTGGACCCATGTATTATTATGATGTGTTCCAGATTGCCGTACAATTTGACAAGTGGTGTCGTGCAGGAACAGATGATTGAGGCCCTCTGCGAAAGATTTATTTGCATTCGGCATGTCTGGAACCACATAGAACAAGTGTGAACCAATTTTAAGTGTTTCATTTAAAACTTTAGTTTAATGTTGACCTTTGATATCAGGCTGGTCATTTGAGTTGAATCTGATGTTTTCATAGTTGAAGGATCCGTACCAGGTATGTAGCTGGCACATTATGGCCCTACTGATGTAGATTATCCCACAACATTTTGTGTGTTGTCGCGCCTTTGGCTTAATTTAAAATAACATGCCGGGGATTTCATAACAAATGTTATGTGATCATGATGACTAACGTTATGTAGCTGCTAAATATACATGTACGTTTTGAATATGCACAAGTCTTACCCAACCTAAACAGAGCTGTGTGATGTTCTTGGTTCAAATATATATCCATGTACATGTGAGTCAAATTAAGCCTGTGTTCCATCTGAATGAATTGACATTCGAATTATTTACCCTAATGCTATAAATTTCTGAAGTACATTCATACTATTCTAAACCAAATATGCGTAACCCATATACTTTCTGTACAGTGTGAGATAAACATTCTTATTAAAGTGTGTGTGTCAACACACACTTTTCTGTTTTTCCTCGAATTCTTTCTTTCTTTCTTTCTTTCTTTCTTCTTTCTTCTTTACCAGCAAATTTATCCGACACTTTTCTCGGACACTATTATACATAGAAACTCTTAACTTGGCATGATTGTACCTCCATACAAGGAGTTTGACCGTTTTACACAGAGGGATGAAGATGTTTAAAATTATGCAAATTAGGGGCATTTAAAATTTTAAAAGCTCCAAATCTTCCAAACTATTGCAGATAGACACAAAGTTCTAACTTACACATATAGCTTTGAGACAACTGGCAAATCCAACAGCACACAAACAAAACTTGGGGAATTTTAATGTACGCTGAATTCACGAAATGTCTCCCCAATCCACATGCAGGCTTTCAACTGCCTCCTGTATGACCTATTGCTTGACCTTTATGGTGCCAGGCAACCACTTTACATGCATAATTAATTAGCTTGAACCTGTCTCACAGCTTTCTGTCCATGCATGTTGAGTGTATGCTTTGGAAGGTTTGGGTGTTGTACCAAATTGCGGTGGGGGGGGGGGACTCCTAACAACTGTGTAATGAGGCTCTCAATAAAATACAGAGGATCTCTTTCTGTTCATGCAAGAAACATATCTGCTGCATGTTCACACTAATGCTGGACAGAGCTGTAAGTACACGATGACTGAGACTGACCAGTCAGAGTGTCCTGGTAGCTGGTCTGTTTTACCCTGAGGCTAGGAGTGCGCTGGGCTTATCAGTTCCATCAGTCCCAAGGGATCAGACAGACTGGACTTCTAGGCAGAACAAACCTGGAAGAGGGTACCCTCTGTTAAAAACAGACTACATACAGAGCTTACAGTCCCCAATGTCTGTTTTCACATTTTGGTGAATTTTGAAAAAGTGTGTGGATTTGTGTCATCTCACTGGACACTTTCATGTCTTTGTTTTCTTGTAACCAGTGAGATGAAGCCTGTTCTTCATAGCCATTCACTGAGTCAGTATAGTCAGTTCACAGGTACATGCACATGTAGTTAAAGTGTGTGTGTCAACACACACTTTTCTGTTCTTTCTTTCTTTCTTTCTTTCTTTCTTTCTTTCTTTCTTTCTTTCTTTCTTTCTTTCTTTCTTTTTCTTCTTTACCAGCAAATTTGTCCGACACTTTTCTCGAACACAATTATACATATAAACTCCGAACCTGGCATGATTGTACCTCCACACAAGGAGTTTGACCGTTTTATACAAAGGAATGAAGATGTTTAAAATTATGCAAATTAGGGGCATTTGAAATTTTAAATCTTGAATATCTTCAAAAGTATAATATATAGAGATGTCATTCCAACTTTTACAAGGGGGTTATTGATCATTGCGCACCTAATGAATCTAAAACAAAAGTTGTAGCAATTTAAATTATGCTAAATAGCACGATTAGAAATTTTAAATCTTGAACAACTGCAAAGCTATATTAGATAGAGATGCCATTCCAACTTCTACTCCTGTGTTATGGAATAGTTGTACATTGCCATACCAATATGCTTTGAAGACACACACACTGATTTGCCATGCAGCAAATCATCTTTCCTAGTTTCAATGAATGCATCCTTTTATTATTACCAGATATATATAAAAGCTCGCCAGTACTTTCGGACCTGTATCCGCTATCGGGGCAACCTTCTCCGTTGAGCTTCGTCTTTGACGCAGTGGGTCGCATGGCACTCAGCCTATTGCTGACCCTTATTCCATTGCCTCAGGGCGACTTCTACATCTGATGCTCAGTACTATTTCTGGGGCCTACAACTGGTCACTGTTTGTCGTTGTATTTACATGTTCAGGTAATGCTCACTCTGGAAAAGTCCCACTATTATTAAAGTGTGTGTGTCAACACACACTTTTCTGTTTTTCCTCGAGTTCTTTCTTTCTTTCTTATTTGTTTGTTTCTTTCTTTCTTTCTTTTTTTCTTTCTTTCTTTCTTTCTTCCTTTCTTTCTTTCTTTCTTTCTTTCTTTCTTTCTTCCTTTCTTTCTTCTTCTTTACCAGCAAATTTGTCCGACACTTTTCTCGGACGCTTTTATACATAGAAACTCCAAACTAAGCATGATTGTACCTCAATAAAAGGAGTTTGACCGTTTTATACAGAGGAATGAAGATGTTTAAAAATTATGCAAATTAGGGGCATTTGAAATTTTAAATCTTGAATATCTTTAAAAGTATAATAGACAGAGATGTCATTTCAACTTCCACAAGGGGGTTATTGATCATTGCGCACCTAATGAATCTAAAACAAAAGTTGTAGCAATTTAAATTATGCTAAATAGCACGATTAGAAATTTTAAATCTTGAACAACTGCAAAGCTATATTAGATAGAGATGCCATTCCAACTTCTACTCCTGTGTTATGGAATAGTTGTACATTGCCATACCAATATGCTTTGAAGACACACACACTGATTTGCTATGCAGCAAATCATCTTTCCTAGTTTCAATGAATGCATCCTTTTATTATTACCAGATATATATAAAAGCTCGCCAGTACTTTCGGACCTGTATCCGCTATCGGGGCAACCTTCTCCGTTGAGCTTCGTCTTTGACGCAGTGGGTCGCATGGCACTCAGCCTATTGCTGACCCTTATTCCATTGCCTCAGGGCGACTTCTACGTCTGATGCTCAGTACTATTTCTGGGGCCTACAACTGGTCACTGTTTGTCGTTGTATTTACATGTTCAGGTAATGCTCACTCTGGAAAAGTCCCACTATTATTAAAGTGTGTGTGTCAACACACACTTTTCTGTTTTTCCTCGAGTTCTTTCTTTCTTTCTTTTTTGTTTCTTTCTTTCTTTCTTTCTTTCTTTCTTTCTTTCTTTCTTTCTTTCTTTCTTTCTTTCTTTCTTTCTTTCTTTCTTCCTTTCTTTCTTCTTCTTTACCAGCAAATTTGTCCGACACTTTTCTCGGACGCTTTTATACATAGAAACTCCAAACTAAGCATGATTGTACCTCAATAAAAGGAGTTTGACCGTTTTATACAGAGGAAAGAAGATATTTAAAATTATGCAAATTAGGGGCATTTGAAATATTAAATCTTGAATATCTTTAAAAGTATAATAGATAGAGATGTCATTTCAACTTCTACTAGGGGGTTATTGACCAGTGTGCATCCAATTAATTTAAAACAAAAGTTGTAACAATTTAAATTATGCTAATTAGCAGCATTTGAAATTTTAAAACTTGAATATCATCAAAACTATTAAAGATAGAGATGTCATTTTAACTTCTACACCTGAAACCGTGATGAAAACAGTGGGTGATTGACCATTGTGCATGTAATGAATCTAAAGCAAAAGTTGTAGCCATTTAAATTATGCTAACTAGCAGCATTTGAAATTGTAAAACTTGAATATTTTCAAAACTATTCTAGATATCGATGTCATTTAAACTTTTACTAGGGGGTTGTTGACCATTGAGCATGTAATGAATCTGAAGCAAAAGTTGTAACCGTTTAAATTATGCTAATTAGCAGTTTTTGAAATGTTTAATCTTGAAAATCTTAAACACTATAATAGATAGCGATGTCTTTCCAACTTCTTGTAGGGGGTTGTTGATCATTGCACACCTAATGAATTAAAATAAAAGTTGTAGCAATTTAAATTATGCTAAACAGCACTATTAGAATTTTTAAACCTTGAATAACTTCAAAGCATTAAAAGATAGAGACGCCATTCCAACTTCTACTCCTGGAATGGTTGTACATTGCCTTACCAATATGCTTTGAAGACACACACACACTGATTTGCTATGGAGAAAATCATCTTTCCTAGTTGTAAATTACATTCATTCGACAAGTTAACCTTCCCTTAATACTAATCACACATATATTTTGGACGCTACCTCTTCAAAATATCCAATCGACTTGGCTGCCATTGTGAAAAATAGCGAGTTCCGCACCTAATACCAATGGTTTCTAAATGAGCATTGGGACGATCTTGCCGAGTGGGGGTGGTAGGAGGGTTATAATATATGATACCAAAAGTATATATTTTGCAATTATTTCAAATCTTCAATAATGATATATATGCTGTGGCCACAATTCGCTTTGATATCCAAATCAAGTGTACTTTTGTGAGACTAACCCGCAATGAAAGCATTAATTGCGCAAAGTTCAAAATGGCGCTCCAGCGTGAGTGCCGTGTCGCATTTGGATTTGTAACTAACGATGATAACTGCTTCAGACACAAGCGAGCGGGCAGATTGAAGTTATGATAGTACGCCATGTTTCAAAAGTACTTTAACGACCGTTTGTCCTGGTTACTCGGAGAACGGACACCTGAAACCGTGATGAAAACACGTAGCCACAATTCACGGTATTTTCCTTTCCCAGAATGCATTGCGCCATGTTTAGAATGGCGCTCAACCTTTTTGCATGCGTCCCTTCGTGCTGCATTCGGATTTATGACTTGCGATGATAACTGCTTCAGGTCTTGGACCAGTAACCCCTCAAGGTCGGGTCAACTGATCCACAACTTTTGATCGAGTACTGAATACTGTTGCTGCGTCTATTGGATGTTAATATCACAGGAGCAGAGCATCCCAAATTAAGTCCCATCATCATTTTGGATAGGAAAATACTTATCAACTGTGAGTTTTAGAAAGGCACTGCTACTCTAGAAATATTTTAAATCATGTGATAACTTTGTGTATTTTTGGAGACATATTTGGCGCGGAACGGTCAATCATGGAGGTAAGGTACACAAATGCACCTGTAAAAAAAATCTAATCACATGACCCCCCGTTTTCTTGGTTTTAACTTATTGCTACCGGTATAAACTTGAAGCAGAATGCCAAGGAAGTTGCAGTTTTACGTCTCAGATAGGAGAAATAAGCCAGCGAATGTCGCTATTTTAACATGTAAATGCATTACGCCTAGGTTACTGGTCCAAGACCTTCAGACACAACCGAGTGGGCAGATTAAAGTTAAGATTGTAAGTCATCTTTTGACGACCGTTTGCTCCGGTAGCTCAGAGAACGGACACCTGAAAACTAGCGATACTAGATACCGATACCGCACGCATAGTGGCAGCTATGCTTTTTCCTCGGCCCAAGTTGACCGTCCAGACAAGTTGAAATAAAATGCTGTGTTTGAGATGACTTTACTGCAAAATAACGGCACACGTTGGCCAGCTTTTCTGTTAACTTTGTCATACAACTTGGTAACGGTTGATTTGAACAACAATGGATTTTTTTTTTCTTTTTTTTTTGTAGCTGGTCTAAGGCTGTCCAACCTGAACACTGAGGCAAAGCTTGCATCACAGTTCTTGAAAAATGCTACAGAATTTATCAAAAATCAGTGTTGTTCATGTGAAGAAATTTATTGAGCAAATAATCCAGGGAATGTAAATTTGCCGCTGCAATTTGACAGCACCGTGGTCTTGCGCGTCAAGTCATTTAACAAGGCAAAAGCGCCCGTGCCAAATAATCTGGTCGTTTTGACCAGGTTGGGAATGGGATCGGTAATACGCCGTATGCACATTAATTTCCCGCCACAAAGCACAGGTTTGACGCCAGGCGATCACGGGGTATGTGCGGGTCACATCACTGTCACAGACGGGCCACATGTTCATTTCTCACAAAATTAGCGTTTTTTGCGAAATTTAAGTTCACAAATGTCAAACTGGTGTTCATGTAGTACTTCCCGAGCCATATATAAAGTAAAAATTTCATGTGCCTTCAATAAGTATTCTTTATTTCCAAAGTATTAGTAATATCCCGCTTGTCCCCACAGGCACCTGCACGTCTCTCGCCATATCCCGCCAAGCGAGACTAGGCAATCAGGTATGCAGTTCTGGCGGGAAATTAATATGCATATCTCCTATTGCAGGTACTACTGTACCATGATTATAACCTATTCCCATGCAGAACGTGCCAGGGTATATCAAAGAGAGTGAATGTAAGAACGTTTTCAAATATAAGGTGAATAATTCTGGATGCACGAGATGGGAGTACTGGAGAGGGACCGCTTTAAAACTCTCGCTCCCAGGGTTACGAAAGATAAGGATATGCAAGCTAGGAGTGGCTTGGTCATCTGTTCTGTTGTTGTGCTATTTATGGGTTTGCACCAACAAAAGCACATGGCTGTGTGCACATAGCACTGTGGCTCTGTACTGTCAGTGACCACACTGTGGGATACATCTTACACAGTGTCTTGCCCCATGTCTTCGGTGGCCTGTACAAATGTGCACACGCAACGATAACAGCAACCGGGAAGGCAGCACTTGTTTATTTAAAACATCTGGTGTAACAGGTTTTTTGTAGCGGTCACGTTTTGGAACATTTTGGGCTGAAAAATAAGTCTTTCGTAGCTATCGTGAGCAAATAATCAAGAATTCCTGCCATTTTTTCGAAAGTGAAGACGCCAGGCATAACACAGGTGGGCCACTGGAGTTTGGCGTGATTGCGTTGCGTGGTGGAATGGAGAGCCTGAAAAAAAAAGGCAGTCACTACTTCTATTGTGCCAAGTATCCAAATGCTTTTACTAATTTATAAATTGTCTGAAATATTTTTCACTGCAATTGTACCATGTATCTCAATGTTTTTACTTTTATTTTATAAATTGGTCTCTTTACTGTTTTAATATGTATATATTTTGTTATGAGCCTACGTGTAGAATGTATTTTATGATTATGGATTGCTAATAAAACTTGTTGTTATTAAAAACCCTGCCTCAAAAAGGGAGCACACAACAGTTTACAATGATAGAAAATCGTAAATTCTGTATTCTAGAAGAAACACTATATGGCCAATCTCTCCTTTTGTAATCATTTTGTCAGGCAAGCATACATTTGTCCATTAAAATTATAATAGTTGTATATTGTACCACACAAACGTTTTTATTTTAATTGTACAATCTCCATTTATGGCATTTGGGAAAATAAATTCTTGATGGCCCGTAAAGAGCTTTCAAACAACTTAAAAATCTGTTTTTAATTCAGTAAATGTATGCTTAAGGAGACCATTGATAAATTACTTACAGATATTTATTTATCATGTCAATGTTGCATAATTTTACATGAACATCTATTTACATGTATACTATATTAAAATTCAGAATTCTGTAAAAAAAAAATCCTGGTCTTCATGCGTCGTACCGTGGCAAATGACCTGCATGGAGGCACGTCGTCAGAGCTTCACTAATTTTATTTGGGAGACAACAGCGGTCCAGGTACAAGGATAATATCTCTTCGTGCTAGATCTATGATCTGATTCGAATCCTAATTCTAGCCGCGAAATGAGGTATATTTCATGAAGCTATGCCTATAAAAATGTCACACATAATCCGTTTGTGGCGACTGTACGTCAAGGGTATCTATGTGTGTGTCTGCGCCTCTGTGTATTTATACAGTGTACTTTTATAGTGTCAATGCTTTGGATATTGTAATGACAGGGTACTTGAGTCATATGGCAAGACACAATTTCTGCTGAAACCTTTACAGTGGGAAATATAAAGTTGTTAAACTTAATGCATAATGACAATGTTTTTGTTATACTGGTTCAACTAGTTTTTGCTTAAGAAAGTACCTTAAATCACATAAACGGTTCATATGACACCAAAACCTATCTTCCCAAATTAGTGATTATTAAAATTATAAATGGTAAAAATGATGGAATTTTAAGATTTTTAAACTCTCTGGTTATTTCTTACATGTAAATGTAGGACTCCCAAGGGAGCGCTTAAATTTTGAAGATATGCTGTATCAGTCAAAAAAAGCAATTAGGAATCTTCAGCTTCCTAAATATTCCGCATTGATTTTATGTGCCACAACGTCTTAATTGTTAATCAGATTGTCGGTTCTGGTTCATTTCTGGGTTAGTGAAATAGTTCCCTTGTGTAAAGGTCAATCATTATCTGATTGTCACACAGAGGTCAAATGCTTTATTCTAACTGGGAAATCAAGTTTCAAGTTCGTTCTTAACTTAATTGATGATTATTCACGATAAAAATCACAGATACCTACATTTGTTCTGTTACTTCATTCTGTAATGAACGACATGCAATTCGTGTACATGCTGCCGAATGCAGATTGAATGGTCCACAGTAAGATATCAAGATTTTCAAAACGTAAACAGTGCATACGTATATGTTAGACCTGCTAGTACTGAGTGTATTTCATTCCAGTTTCTATGCATGTATCGCAGACTGGTCCCAAATGGCAGACCTTCATTTAGATTAAGGCGGATTCTACTAATAGGAGGCTTAACTGAATTATGTTATTTACCGACCAAGTGTGAGTTCCTGTCAGTTGTATCCACCATAGCATCGAAAGACTGTTCCGTTGGTCGATGTTCAAATATATGGGTCAAATAAATGTTAAAATCTCTATCGGTTATGCTTGTGAAATAGAATTCACACACAAAAAGTCCGATTTGTATTTTTGTTGCAGAGAGGGAAATTTAAATTATAAATTAAAAACAATGCAGTCTGTGTGCGCTTAAATCGGTCGCCCGACCGTCGATATCATACACACACACACACACACACACACACACACACACACACACACACACACAAATCATGATAAAACTGCCATGACTGTAGATTCGGTAATCACAATGAACGTATTAAACTTCCGTCTATACAACAATACGATAACAACCGGATCGAGACTTGTAGAAAAAAAATTTATTTTGTAAGAGCAGTGAAACGCATACAAACATACAGACCAAACTGAAAAGATAGGATTGCAGAATTCACAATTACTTTGTGCCATATTCAAGGTTAACATATGATGGAAGCAGATTTGATGCTTGTTGGCATCAAAAGTTATTACAATAACATACACTTGTTGTTTTTACCGTTGGGTGGTATACCAGTTCCAGTGTTGTTGTTGAATTTTTTAATTTGTCAAATTGGAAAAAGAAATACAACCCATTGATTTATTTTTTTTTTTTTTGCTGTCTCGCTTTTCTAATTTTGTATAATGTGTTAAAAGCATCCCAATCTATCCACTCTTAGCCGAGCAAGTATACTAATGCCTTAATACCTCAAATCAAATTAGCGTTTGTGAGAACATTGGATTATGCAGTAATGCAAGGAATTGAGACTTCCTCTCTAAATGTGCCGACAGAGTTTTCATATGTCAGTTAACATTTATTCACATTTGATAAATAGACACGAAGCTGCTCGTTACATGTGCTTAAATTTTCTGTATGTCAACTAATTCCTGTGTATGACCTTTTCAGGTAAACACCTGTCTTGACGATACAGGCACACGAACACGAAACCGAGGCTTGGAATAAGTATCCACAAACAGAGAAAGGCAAAAGATATAGGGGGGAGTTTGCGAGAATATATTGATTTTTCTGTTAAAGGTTTATTTTCTTTCAAGCGGTGCATTTGAAACTGTTTGATTTACTAAAACGACTAATGGCAACAATTGTACATGTGTTTTCCTGACTCTCGACTCATTTATATCTGTAATTGAATGCCCATTATGATATCTTGTTTCCCACCTGTATCTTGTCCATCTGACCTTTTCATATGCCCTGCTTTATTTGAGGTGCTTTGTATTGCATTTTGTACATCCCAGTGTTTGGAGTCATCGCACTATACTAGGCTGGTGGCGTCGGGAAAATGATGTAGTGCAGTAGTGAACCGGGGCCTTAACTACTTTGAAAAATATAGGAATGGGATCAAAATAAACAAACGTTGGTTGTGTCTTTGCAAGATCTTAAAATGAACCATTAGTATTCCAATATATATGCTGGCTTAATTACACTATCTAACTTTCAACGCCACATTTATTGCAAGAAGAGATAAATCCTGCCTTTAGAACTTGCGGATTCTCCATTAAGCAAAACGGAAAAGTGGCTATATAATATATTAAGAAAATGTTACTGTCAATTTACACTGTTCTTGGAAAAGGCATTTCATCCTGGTACTTAAGTCTTTTCTATCTGGCATTGAGCCAATAACTGTCCTTGACACATAATATCATGGCATCTAACACAAAAGACATATAAACGATGTAAAACTATATGCATATGAATGCATCTTGCCTGTGATTGGATAATTTCAGGTGGATATATTATTAAAGCTTGCTTGGGCCTTGGGAAGCGTCATCACCATGGGCAATCGGACAGATGCTGAAAGTATCTCTAACGTTTCGTATGAAGCCAACAAGAGGGCTGTTTAAGGATAAGATTATTATCATAGTGAATTCAAGAGGGTTAAAGCGTGCATCACCAGCCCGGTCAAACGTTATTAAAATTCATAAATCATATATTTCGTGTGTCAAAATTGTACAAAGTACATACCGCACACAAAGTACATCCCGCACACATCGTGAGTATGCCGGGCCATGAGGCCCTTCACAATGTACCCGTAGTAACAGCCGCTGTGTTGAAACCAATGCGAAGATTCACCCAACCATTGGGCAGGCCGGTGCCGCCTTTAAGAGTTGGACGCCCCAGAGGATGAAAATCGCGTCCGGCTGTAAGACAAATACGACCCAGAGCGTGGAATGTACGTCCGGGCGTGGAGGTATATGCTTGAAGAATGATCTTGAAGGATGGAATCTTTTAAGAAACAATCTTTAAGGAAGGTAGTTTTGGACGCCTTTTTCACTCTGAATATCCCCCCTGAGTTGTCTGGTCCGTCGGGGCTTCTCATTTACTTCTGCGCCACCAGATGACATTTCCGACTCGCTAGGTTATTTGATAAACTGCCACGATTTTAATATCAGGGGTTCATTGGAGCATCGATTGGCTTTGCTGCTCACTGGAGCCTTTTAGCTCGGGAGGGCGGCGGGTTCGGTTGGTGCTGCAGTAAACTGCGTATTCTTATTCTTTTTCGTGTGTAATTTATTTCAAGTTCATATGGGTTTATAATTATGCATGTGTAATTTTGATTTGAGATCGGATATGGTTTTATAATTTGTTTAGTATATATGTATGATTTTGAAGTAGTTTCTTTATATGTATTTGCTCGATATCGTTTTTTTTTTTTTTTTTTTGGATAAAGTCGTTATTATATGGAGTTCAACTTACAGCAACACTATAAAAAGTAACAAAGTTTCATTGCGACATGCTCTCCCCATACTAATGGACATGCCAGGTTTTGGCTCAACTTGCCTGTTGTGCAGCTGGTTTTGGTTTTGCTGTTTTATTATTATATATATAAATATATATATATATATATATATATATATATATGTATATATGTATGTATGTATATATATATATATATATATATATATATATATATATATATACATGTGTGTGTGTGTGTGTGTGTGTGTGTGTGTGTGTGTGTGTGTGTGTGATGCCAGGTTTAGGGCTCAACGTGCCTGTTGTGCAGCTGTTTTTGCGGTTATATATATATATATATATATATATATATATATATATATATATATATATATATATATATATATATATATATATATATATATATATATATAGTGTGGATTCAAGAGATTGCGACGGGTAGACTTATTTCAAATAAAGATATATTGGAAGATGGTTACTTCTATGTTAATACAGATGAAGCAACAATGCTAGTTTTTCGAAATTTAGGCCACTTGTAATAATTCCAATGCCCGCTGCCTTTTACAGGGGTAGGTTGCATCATGTGGAAATGACATAATATTATTAAATTTTTGGCCTTCATACATTTGTAATGGCATTTTGCTATTACATCTGCCACATCAATTAACATATCATACCTAACATTCCTCCCAGTGCGTTTATGACCTGTAAAAATGCTTCCGGGACAGCCTTTCACTTTATGTTACTGTGATCATGGAGGAACTTATGGATAATATAAATATCGCCACTTGTGACAACTAGACCTGATGATGGTAAATGTCCCGCTCAGGCTATCGTAGGCTGACATTACTGTGTCACTGACTCTTTTTTATTAATGTCGCTCCCACGATAACTAGACGGGTCGATGTGTCTTTATTTTAATTTTTTTTATTTTTTTTATTCATTTATGGGACCTTGATGTGTCCTTACTAGATATGTTGTGTATTACTCATGACTTTATGCGTTTTGCATCGAATGCTTTGCATTTATACATGCCGATACTTATACCGGAAATCTTCCTGAATGGTCAAATTATACCGTGTTCACAAAAATGACATGTGTATATTTCCCTTTTTATCGTTGGTTTCAGCACATTGTATGCTGTGTGGATGTATGCAGTCATATGTTGGAGAGTGCCAACACCATATAGAGCCAAACTTTGTGTGTGAAGTGTTTAAGTTAGTGTTATTAATTATCCTAGAGTTAATTCGAACAGCACCTTAGATGGGATTGAACAGTGTATCTCATATTTTTCAAAAACGGTCATAGAAGCACTCTCAAGAGTGTTACAAAGTAGTCATATTATATTTTGTGGTGCTTATTTAGAAGGGGACTTCAGGATGACGTTGGTGAATGAATGGATGTTACCAGCTAATACATCGTACATGGATATTAGTACCATTGAATCCTACAAATATTTTCTATGCTACACGTTGCATACATACTTAGCAGCAAAAGTCAAGCAGCACACCTTACTCTACTCATAATAGTGAAAATTATGAAAGGAAACATAAGTTTTAGCATTGCGACTAAGACTTTATTGTCTGGATATCACATATAATGCATCACACCTGGATGAGCACAGCTTAAAAACACGAACAGCTGCATTGTTTCCATCGTGTGCAGCCATAAATTTGTCAGGGATTGGTTCTGCCCACATCTCGATATGGCAAATTTACTCTCAAGTACCGTGACATACCTCTTTGTGCTGATATGACAGTGTGTAGCCGACGGTTCATTGATCGGTAGAGTTTCCTTATCTTTTTTTGTGGGATATCTGCCCAAGCCACTTACAATGCCAGGCCTGACTCCTCTAGACCAGTGAGCTAACCATTGCTACCAAATCGGCTCAGCATGTCCCACACATGCTCAAAAATGATAAGGTCGGACTTTATGCATGCCATTTCATGTGCTCTTACTCCTCATGGTTTTCATGGTAATCTGTAACAACTCTGCCTCTGCACGGCCGGGCATTATCATCCTGCAGCAAGGATTCATTTCCAACTGACGCCAGCTCAAATGGCATGACTACAGGCTCCAGGATCTCATCTCTGTACTTCAATGCTGTCATGTTAACTACGATAATCCCCACAGATGATTTCTGATGGAAAGATATTTCTCCCAACTCCATAACAGATCCACCACCAAAACGATCATGGTGATAAACATGCCTTTGATTAAACCTTGTCTTCTTGGCACGCAACACCATTTTTCGCCGATGTTGAATCTGAGGCAAAAGCTTGATTCGTCAGTGAAGCAGACATTCTGCCTTTGGTCAGTGCTTCAGGGTCTGCGTTGTCGATACTAGTCATACGGTGCTTGCCTGTTGCCATCTGCAATCATTGGAAATACAGCTAGGTGACACGAAATCTTGCCTGCAGAATGCCACCGCTGCCGCATTGTGTCACAACTGACATTGCGCTCTGTAGTTTGCCGAAGGTGGAGACGACCCTTTGAAGATGTGGAAAATGGCTGATTTTTTACAAAGTCCCCAAGGATTGTGTCATCCTCCTTATCGGTTACCATCAGTCTGCCATATGGCCATGCTGTACACTGGCGTGTGTGGCTTCTGACAAATTTTCTACCATACCCCATGTCTCATAAAGCCCACTGTGGGAGAGATCAAGGATCCCTTGTCCACAAATGTGACTAACGCCCTCTACTGACATGAGGGCAGACTTGAAACTATTTATTACGTCATGCAGTGTGTCCATTTTAAAGTTCCATATCCTTACCCGCTGTGTTTCTTGACTTTTGCTGTTAAGTGCATTTAGCAAAAAATGAGAATGGAAGTCATCATCGGTCCCAAAGTCATCTCATGGTAACTGGCTTCTTATTTCCGATATGGCAATGAAATCTGATAATTTTTGCAGTGTGAGGCAAAACGTGTGTGGGTCATTCTACGGTAAATAAGTACTTTTCTGTCCTGCCGTTTATAATGCTCCATTCTGGAATATTTCTGCACTACAAACTAAATTATTGCCACACTTGTGTAATACAAATTAAAGAATTCTGAACTAAAATTTTTGCCTACTCGCCCATGACAAAAGTTTTGAAGGACTTTTATCCTGGGATTAGGTCTAAAATGGGCTGTCCTTGTAACATAAAATGTATTTTGAACCAGTTCTATTTACAATAGAAAACATTAGGCAAAATAAAATCACTTGTAATATTTGTTTTAAGGACAGGTAAGACACCAAAAATGGATCCCACTTTAATCAATCCTAGCTCAAAATATATTTGCGTTAGGATAACATATCATATATATGTGTGTAATAGTCATACTACAAAGAATTCATATAACTTGTATTTGGGTGTCGGTGATGTTAATTGTTGAATAAACAATCGAAAGTTGACCGCAAAGCATCGACCCCATAAATGTCGATATAAGTCACTTATCATTCGTGATAAAATCATAATTACGCTTGAATCTTAATCCTGACATATTGGCAAAATGCGATTTTTTATGTTTGGTTTAGTTTTTCTGTTATCCATACTCAAAGTTTGAGATTTCAATTTTCCCTTTGATTTCCAGGATGTTCATTTTCTTCATTCCATAGAAAAAGAACAAAGCAAAATTTAGACAATCGCTGAATCGTTTTTGCAGTTCAGACATTACCGAATAAAACGCCGTTAACCAGATTAAATTTCGCAGGCCGTTTTCTTGGAATAACTATTATTATGTGGGATTCTTGTCCTATTATCCTTCCTGAGAAAACAAACTTCAGAGACCTTTGATGTTGATCATTTGCCTCTGAAACAATACCGTTTGCTCAAGTTGAGCTGATATTTGTACAAAACGTAGTAAACATCGTTCCTTAACATTTGTTGAGGTTGTCAATCAATTCTTGGCCAATCACATGAATAAAAGAGCCTTTGAAGTAGGAAAAACATTATTCAGCGATCTGTCAAACGGCGATAGCGACAAGCTGGTTTCAAAGCGTGACATCATGGAGGCGGCCCTTCGGCCCCGTGACCTCAAGCCTGGCAACAGAAGTTGTGTTACCTTGCTTCGAAGGGCCTGCGGCCGCTCGTGGTCAGTGGACGGATGGCAGGTATGGTCATCCACCCCCTACCTCATCCCACTTTAAGGGATAGTATTTTATTGTATTTACTCCTAACTGTATACTTTATGCAGTTAGCTTGTCAGACTTTCCTGCACACATTACTCAGTCATTATTTTGTAGTTATTTTCTCAATGAGTTTCATTTCGCTTTCCAACCTGAGTTTTGTAACGCTATTTTGTGTGTTTTCTCTTCTGTTCACGTTTATGCCTATTTCGATGTGTTTATTTGTACTTTTTATTTCCTCATCCCCAGAATTTGATAAAATATCATTATGTACTTAGGTATTGTTGAGTAAAGTGACAGTTTTTCCCCGCCTGTCTTTGGTGTGCAGGACCACTGTGGTAGTCGATCACGGCACGGCCTTTGAAGGGACATCCTCTGACGATTCCCGCTCCTCTTGAACATTTAAAGTCTCCCTTCATTAGAACCCAAAACAAGCAAGATAACTATCAAATAAACCACCAAGGCTATGATATGTTAGCATGTTTGCATCTTTTCCCTGCCCACAAACATACTTTCGGTATGCAGCCTGAGTTCATGGTGCCGCCGTGATACCACTCTCCTTTTGCCATGGGCCGTTGCTACCTGCAGCCACGTGACAGACTGTTAAGTACGATTGACGGGTAGCATTGTTCCGTTTGGCAGCTGAAAACCAAAAGAATGTCACATGGACTTCGGATGTCCTCATGCCTGTGTGGTTTTTGGCGGTTTTCTCATACTTTTACTTTAGTTAATAGCTTGAAATTTTGACAACTTATAGAAAGGACATTCATATTGTAAAAAACATTAAAATCTCAAAATCGGCCACGCAAAGGTTTTTGGTGTCTTACCTGTCCCTAAATACAAAGAAGGAACTGCAAACATTATTAATTTTCTGTAAACCTCTAATGGTAGCCTACACAGTGACTTATAGGTTTAAAAATTGTGTCCCTGGGTTTGCGGTCAACTCCTTTTGGTGGCCATAAAGTATTCAGTGATGATGTCATACATTATAACAACTTCCTACACTAGCTGGCACTGACATAGCCTGCTGCTAAAAAATCCGAGAACATGAAAGTAAAGTCACATCTGCTATTGCCTTTTTTCACATTAACTCTCTAAATCCCCCCCTCCAAGTTATAAGCATTGCCTGTCCACTCCGTTCAGGTTCTGGAACCTAGATATACATAGTCTATTAGTATGAAAAAAATGCCACGCGAGATATTCTGCGTGAGCAGTAATGGTTTTCTCACAGCTTTATAGTCTCTCAAACTTAAACGCATCAACTCCAAGATGACGTGTTGGTGTCAACTCCGTTATGCTAGGGGGGAGGTGACTACTCAACTCCATGCGTAATGGAGTTGAGTTTAGCATCTAGATATACCATTTCTTTTGAATCTGATTTATATGCAATATATAGAAACCATAATGTTAGTAAATGGCACAGATATGTTACCAACAATGTTAGATACCCTTGGTAAAAGGTCTTGTTACATACGCACAATCTGTAGATTATAACTGAAGTGTACTGTTAGCTGCAATTTCATTAATGGTAGAGGTCGTTTTGTGGTCTCTAAATTCGCTGAGATGTCATCATCCTTGTGTGCGAAATTTGATAAGTAATTTAAAAAAATAAAAACTGTAGAAGCACTCCTTTTCCTTATCATAACTAACTGGAATGCGCCCAAACTGTATATGCCCGTGGCAAATTTTCATCAAGGTTGGCAAGTGCATCGTACATATATGGTTGGATGACTGTTATTAAAAGGGACAAGGGATAGTTGCATAATGTGCAAAAAGCCTTTATTACTAATGAGGAATTTTTGCTAAAATTTACATAAGACAGACCTAGGTGATTAGAATAAGCTATACAAATCCAGAGTTACATGTATAGGTTGAGCTGTTAGTGTAAGCCAGGCAAGCTGGGCCAGGGAGAGGTATACAGTAACAGTACTAGATAGTCATGTTGTCCCATGGGACCTTGGGAACACATAGAAGCTGCAAGAAGTTGGCTGCCTGCCAGCAAACTTGATGGTGCCCCAGATAAATGACTGCTTATTTCTCTCTCTCTCTCTCTCTCTCTCTCTCTCTCTCTCTCTCTCTCTCTCTCCCCCCCTCTCTCTCTCTGTGGCCCAAATGGCACCCCAGATCGCGTCCCTAGATAATGCCCCAAGGGGTGCCCCAGATGGTGTCCCTAGATAGTGCCCCTAATGGCACCCCAGATGGTGCCCCTAGATAATGCCCAAAAATTGCACCCCAGATCATGCTCCTAGATAATGCCCCAAGAGGTGCCCCAGATGGTGCCCATAGATAGTGTCCCAGCTAATAGCAGGTATACAAGGGATGCCCCTCTCTAGTAGGGAGTTCAGTTGTCATATGAAGCTTGAGCGGCACCGTCAGACAGACACTTACAGTAGACCAGACTAATATGTGACAGCACTGAAGCACTACCAGCACTTTGTTGTCAACTTGTTTTACATTTTGAGATCTCCAGAATAAATGGTAAAAGTGATCTACAGTCTTCATTGCATTTGGTGAAAACCTAACACTGGTGGCAAGCAATAGGATCAAGGATTGATAACACAATTGAGGAGACTGGTGAGTGACCAACAGCCCAGCAACATGACTGTCAGCTTGGTTGAGAAACTGAAAGTGGTTGAATGCTCCAAGTGCTGTGCTCTGCTGCCATGCAAAGATACTCCCCAGAAGCTGCCCTGGAACAGAAAACTGTGAGATGGACCCCTGCATGACAGACTTCTGCCTACTTTTGGAATTGCTGCAAGATTTGGAAAGACAGACTAGCCAGAGTTTCATGTATATCATCTCAGCTGCAGAGACCCAAGAACAGCAGTAATTAAATTTGGAAGCAACACAAAGAACTGGAAAACATTTTTTTCACTGAAAAGTGGCTGACCTTTGACATAAAGTGGGACAAATAAATGGTCACAGCGAAATATGTACTTTATGGAACTATTGTTAGCCCTGCTGATAATTGTGACAATATTCTTTGCTTCATGGAGACTTGCTGCCTCTCTATAGTTTGTTGCCTATGTTGAATTACAGAAGAAACCAACTGTCTGTGATACAGTACCATATCCAAAATGGGGTCCTTATGCGTGTTGAGCTACAAATGCAGCAGTACTAAGTGGCAATTCTGACTGTTATTGGGAAAAAAGAGTCAATCTAATATTTCAACATGCCACCTAGGAGGACAACTAACAATTCCGTGGTAGCTGAGACCAATAGTGAGGTGGCAGGGGCAGAGACCAGTGAGACCAGAGGCAGTGACATGCAGCAAGAAATAGAGTCCGAGGCAACAACTGCTTGTAACCATGTACATGTAGTCAGTTCAAGAAGCCAACTAGAGGGCAGATGAAGCAGAAAATGACAGACAGGCAGCATTGTCAAGGCTTAAAAGCCTACAGAAGGAGAAAGAACTGTCAAACAAATTTGCAAGCACAGTCTGCTTCATATTTGTCACAAGCCACACCAAGCACCAGGGCCAGAGGTGCATTCAGCCAGGGTATGGACCATGGCAATAGTTAAGCCACTCAAGCACAGTCCTTTGGTGATGTACCAAGTGCACGGGCAAATTTACAATCCTTGCAGATGGCACCAGAGGGCAACATACATATCCCACCACCCACTGAATCTGTACCCTACAACCACCATACAACCACATATAATTACAAGAGTTTCAGAAAGTGAAACAAGGTAAAAAAAAATAGTTAGCTTATATTAAACACTTGACTGATAACACTTATGCCTGATAATTGGATTGATAATTGGATGCTTATCAAATTTAAAATCAGAGCACTTGTTAATACAAATAGCCATCATGATATTGGAGTAACTGTACAAACTTTAATCATTTTCTTTCTAATATGTGCACATACATCAGAAACCATGTCAATAAACCACAACTTACACAGCCTACTGCAGAAAAAAGGCATAGCACTATTGGTTTGTGGAAGTTGGATCACCCAACTGCCCTCCTAATGTTCAAACAATGGGCGTGTTTAAATTCCATAATTTGAGTACCAAAAACATAATTTGCTAAATACTGCTACTCTAATCTGTGACCTACTGGTCTTAAACTGTGCACTTTAATGGGTCAATAATGTTTAAACACTGAAACTATTCCATTGTCTGTCATAATTTAGATTATATCAGGAAAATACTGCCATAATGACTGGTATTAGATGCTGACATGGTTTAAATGATACTACCCCCCCCCCCATCCCCCCATTAATGCCTCAGCAGTAATAGATGTCATATTCTTTGTAGACAAATGTTACGAATCTATCCATAAATAATAAAAATATCTCCAATTTTACCTAAATATTAATACAATTTCAGCACTATATTCAAAACTTGGGTTAACATTAAGCAGTGGGGCGTTGTAATTTGATTTCTCATGGTAACGGCAGGGCATGCAGGCAAGTGATTATGGGTTTGCATCATAGCCCATTGTGTATCGTATTCATATTGGACAGAAAAGAATTGATTGGATGCAATTATATAATGTTCCTCAAAATTTTAATTATTTTATCTGTCATAAAAACTGATTTTTCAGATTTCAAGGTTGCTTGCAAAAAAGTTGATATTTTCCTTAGTAGTGAAGTTTGGTAAAGTTAATGCAAATCTTTTACAGAAAACAAGTTGTGGCTTCAGTCAACCAAGTTTTAAATATTTTGATAAGTCTATTAGGTTACAGATCACAGTTGTGATTGGCTGGTTGCGCATCCCAACGGAGATAGTCCGTAATTGTGAAAATACTGTGTTTCCAGCATGTTGTAGCTTCTGTTTAAATAACGTTAGCTACGTCAGGTTTGCTGCATCGCAGAGTTGCTTCATTGGTGGTCATATATGTGTACTGTCTTCCAGGCCAGGTGGGAACTTTATGGTAAGGAAGGACAATGATGTGACCCTGGCAAGAGCACAGTTCATACATCTGTATAAAGCTTACATCCAGGTGTTGTTTCGTATTTCAATTATCACAAAATAACGAGCTGGGAATTATATGACAAAAATCCATTCATGTTTTTCTGACATTTTTATCTGTTAAATGCCATTCACGGAATTTCAAAATACCAAAATGCTGACTGAAAAATGGTAAAATGAAAAATAGAAGGATTTATATCTGTGATCTGTGGCCTGTAGAGTTACCTATGGACTATGAGCTCCACCATGCTTTATATTGTGCGGAATTGTAAAGTACAGTGCTCAACGTACAGTAGGAGTAGTAGGCTAGCTGAAGTGACGTTAGCATTTTCTTCACACAGTAATGACACAGATGAGTAATGTCTGAAGAACATTAAGCTAAGAGGGGGAGAGTGAGGTATGTTTGCTAATTTGTTTATAAGACAGATCAAGATGATTAGAATCAGCTATACAAATCCAGAGTTACATGTGTAAGTTGAGCTGTTACTGTTAGCCAGGCAAGC
The DNA here is from genome assembly GCA_964020975.1 of Hermodice carunculata. Lineage (NCBI taxonomy): Eukaryota > Metazoa > Annelida > Polychaeta > Eunicida > Amphinomidae > Hermodice > Hermodice carunculata. The sequence continues at coordinate 45,735,364 of OZ026624.1, read as the reverse complement.
TGGGCCAGGGAGAGGTATACATGTGCATTACTAGATAGTCATGTTGTCCCATGGGACCTTGGAAACACATAGAAGCTGCAAGAAGTTGGCTGCTTGCCAGCAGACTAGATGGTGCCCCAGATAAATGACTGCTTATTTCTCTCTATGGGCCAAATGTCGCCCCAGATTGTGCCCCTAGATAATGCCCCAAGTGGTGCTCCAAATGGTGCACCTAGATAGTGCCCAAAATGGCGCCCCAGATCGTACCCCTATATAATGCCGAAAATGGCGCCCCAGATCGTGGCCCCAGATAATGTCCCAAGCGGTGTCCCAGATAGTGCCCCTAGAGAGTGTCTCGGCTATGAGCAGGTATATAAGGGATGCCCCTCGCCTGTAGAGAGTTCAGTTGGCAGATGAAGTTTGAGAGGCACAGTCAGACAGACACATACAGTAGAACAGACTTAGATGTGACGGCACTAAAGCACTATCAGCACTTTGTTGCCAACTTGTTTCACATTTTGAGATCTCGAAAATAAATGGTAAAAGTGATCTACAGTCTTCATTTCATTTGGTGAAAACCTAACACTATCTTTAAAATGCAAAAAGGAGAATATTTAGCTATCAAACTGTCAAATAGTAATTGCTGTGAAGTTTAAAATTGTAAAATAATTTTTGTCAGCTTTACATGTGAGAGAAAAATGTCTGTAGAATGTAGAGAAAATATAAGATTAATGTAAAACTGTAAGCAGGACTTCCCTTGCCCTCCACCCATTACATGGACAACCACCCACGTTATCACCTCTCTGGTGACAAGGCAAGTTAAATTTGATGTACATTGTGACACAATTATGTGTGCAAACTTATTCCTATTGGTTTCCAGAAGTGAATATTTTTGTGGTTTTCCCACCTGTAGCACTAGAGTGTTGCCGGACTATTTTGGCACTTGGGGGGGGGGGGGGCATGTGTTAACGGCTATGCATCACTGAGCCGTAAATATATATGATCTTTTTCAACACAAGATAGGTCCAGGTACTGCTTGCAATTTAAGAATTGAACTTAAGTTGAATTAGGAAGTGGAAATTTATACTCGAACTGTCGGGATTTGATATGGAACGAATGAACTGCAAGTCCAAAGAAAAGATCACAAAAGTGTATGGCTGTGGTTTTGGTTTCGTTCCTGGCCTTTCCTTGCACTTGTTATTACACAAGTTTCGCTCAACTCAGCACTCTTAAAAGTTGTAAATGTTCACATGTAAGATTTCTCAAGTAACAATAGTAATTATCAGGGAAAATGCACACTTTTCATCAGTTATTAACATGCAGACAGACCCATGCATTCGTTCCCTGAGCAGTTTCAGGGGATAAGGTAGGTTCCCAGTATTAGCACAGCATAGAATAGGTACAATAATTATTAAGTCTATTGCTCCCATGAGCAACATCTGGTATCGTAATGCATAATACTCTGATACTTACCATAAGTTTGGAACCAGAAATTTTCCAGACAGCCAAAGTTGGGCAGGCGTAGGGAAAGAAGCATGATGGCAAAATGAGCACCTTTGTTGATAAGTCAACAGAACAGTTAGTTTTCTATTTGTTCTAAATTTCAGGACTTTGCATCTAGAACCAAATTTATTTACAATAAACTTGAGTCAAGAAGATTCAAAGATGTACTTTTGATCAAATATTTCTACAAATTTTGCAGTAAATATCCCGAGATGGTTAGAAAGTTTGGCTTCAATAATTTTAGAGATTTTAGACTTGCCTGTTTTGCTACTTAATTTTATCTTTTGGCATCATTCTGTTTTAATGGGCACCTTTCAGACATTTTAGGCTAGCTTGTTTTCTGTTAGGTCAAACCCCCAGGGGCTATAGGTAGCAAGCAGCTACTGACGACAGTTACAAGCTCGCCTAATTGTGCTTGATATCTGTTTAAGAAATATTACATTTTCGTTGCATTCTCCTGACTTAAGTACAAATAATGACTTTCATTCTTTTCTGACTTGCCCTACAATTCAGCTGTTAATATCCAAAGATTATTAGAAAGTTTGGCTACAATAATTTACAGTTTTTAGACTTGTCGGTTTTGCTACTTAACTTTGTCTTTTGGCATCATTCTGTTTAAATTTTCACCTTTCAGACATTTTAGGCTAGCTTGTTTTCTGTTAGGTCAAACCCCCAGGGGCTATAGGTAGCAAGCAGCTACTGACGACAGTTACAAGCTTGCCTAATTGTGCTTGATATCAAGTTAAGAAATATTATATTTTCATCGCATTCTCTTGACTTAAATAGAAATGACTTTCATTCTTTTCTGACTTGCCCTATAATTTAGCTGTTAACATCCAAAGATTATTAGAAAGTTTGGCTATAATAATTTAAAGTTTTTAGACTTGTCGGTTTTGCTACTTAACTTTATCTTTGGCATCATTCTGTTTTAATATTCACCTTTCAGATATTTTAGGCTAGCTTGTTTTCTGTTAGGTCAAACCCCCAGGGGCTATAGGTAGCAAGCAGCTACTGACGACAGTTACAAGCCTGCCTAATTGTACTCAAAATCCTGTTAAGAAAAATTGTTTTGATAACATGTTTTTTGACATACATGCTAATGACTTTCATTCTTTTCTGACATGCCTAAATGCACATTTACTCAAAATTGACAGTATTTACTCAAATGTCACAAACCTGACACATTAAGTTGATACATTGACTCAGAGTTGGCAGTTAAATAGAGCTTAATTGTTTGGGGGGTATGTGTCATCACAGAGTTTGTTTTACATTTCTGGTGCAGGATGTCCATTGTTGCAGTCCTTGTTGGGATTTCCTTTGGTTTGTACAGGTTGTCTAGTTGCAACTGTTTATTTTACTATCACTGGGACTGAATATAAGGCCCCAGCTTGTTTCCACTTCAGTTACACACTGGCGGGTGGCTTAACTAGGATAAGCTGTCCAGCCAGAAAGGGTACATATGGGTTCAGGGGTAAGTCAAATTGTTCTTATCTGAACCTGTACTATACACATTTAGTAATTATGGTTTGTTTCACAGGGGTTCTTCTTTCATAATGAAGCTCTGCATTTATAAGCAAAACTTCACGTATTTAGCTAATTCATTATTTGCCACGTTCTTATTTATTCATTATTATGTGGGTTGTCTTTGCTGAATATTTAGCTCAGACAAGGAGCCGCTACTCAGAGAGACATGTACGGGTAGAAGGCTCCGAAACATGTTGAGTAGTTACCCGCTGAAGACCCTTTAATTTATTTGGGCTGATATAGCCTATGTCAAAATTTTACAGAGGAACGTGCGCAATATAGACAATAGTAATTCCATATGTATACAAGTTAGACAGGGACAGGTTAGCTTATGGAGAGTAAAGAGTTCGAACTGCGGAATAGGATATTGACTACTAGGAAGTGGTTCTGGGCAAAAAGACACAAATACAACTACTGTATATCATGACATATCATTCCCTTATGCAAACCATAAAGGAAAAAATAATTTTAAGCGTGTCAACTCCGTTAACATGTGTCAGCTCTATTTCGAAGAATCAACTCCATTACAGAGTTCAAATCTGATAATTATTAAAACTCGTTTTGCCACTGTAACTTCCGTTCATACCAGAAATTTACTGTTAGCCTTAATAAGTAGAAGTATTTGGTGCTCTTAATTTTAAATCTAAAGGATAATCTAAAATGTTCAGTTTGTAGAAATTGTTCATTTATTTGGTGCATTTTAAGTTTTCTTTCAAAGAAAACAACATTTACATTGTAAGATTTCTTAAAAAGTCCTCACTTCTGCTTTTTTCCTTCTGGAGAGCTAAAGTAATGAAATTCAGAAGACAGCCAGTTAAGGCTTGATCAGCCATATGTAACAAAGTAAAACAAGGTAGACTCTAACAGAGTCAACATTGGTAGAAACACTGATGTCCATTTCGTTTTGTTATTACCTGAATGAAAAACGTTGAGGGCAGCAATAGGTACCCGTTGTTAAAGATGTTTTATCTCAAAACATGTATCATGACATAAAACTGGTAAGTATATAACTTTGAATTTCACACTCATTTTTTCCTTATTTACTGTATAATGACTTACGTGCATATAATTTCAAAGGAGTATCTCTTTAATATATAATATTTTTGTTGAACATAGCAAATATATAATGCTTAGTTTAAGAGCAAATTATTGAAATAATACTTTTCTAGTTGTTCAATGTTACCCTAAAATTGAAATGGTTATAGGGATTACGGTGAACGATTGTAAAAAACATGTACCCATTTATGTTTGCCTTACCATCTGGTTTATATGCAAATATAATGTACACCATACTCGAGGACACGTGATTTTCAGTTCCATAGCTTGGAGTAAACACATCTTTTCACTCCCTTCCTGTTGTCAAAAGTAACGACTGGTGTGTTGGTGGGGCTGAGGTTTTGGGCATGTAGTATCTCCCAATCACGACTAAAGTTGATCTACTTTAGTCAAACTAGTCTGAATTATCATTAGGATACAAGATTCGTATTCCTCAGAAAAAAGACCTTTCATTCAAGTGCCAGCATGCCTGCAATACCAGAGAAAAACTGTTGGCTCTGGCCAAAATTTGGCACAGAAAGAGGTATCACAAAGAGTCAAGCAACCAAAGCTAAATAAAGGGTACGGAAACTGTTATTAAAAAAACCTATGGCCATCACATCAGGTTTCATGTCATTATCGTTTCTCCTTGGTCAGAATTCGATATTATTCTGGTACTTTCACTGCAATAAGAACTGCTACAGACGTGGCTCTGCCACCTGATGTTTCTATGTCTTTGCTGCACCCTGCCTCCTATTCATCAGAGATGTGCACACAGACCCATTTCACTACCTGGTATATCCACATCTCCACATACCTCAAATTAACAGAAATCCTGACTTACGAACTGCTAATGCGCCATTTTGACTTAGATATTCATATTGTGGTGTAGAGAGACCACCAAATACTCGTTTCTGACTGAGCTGCACATCATTGGATGTCTAGTTAAAACAGCCTGTGAAGGCATGATTTGAGCAATTGCTTTCATTATCAAAGGAATAGCTACAGTTTCAACTTAAATGGCTATTGACTTATCAACTTGATCCACATTCATAACACTTTAATATGACGGCTCATCTTTTCACCCCAATGAATCTACATTTGCTGATGCGATTAGTACGAAAATGTATCAGTCTTATGACTGGAAGTAAAGGATGCATCATGTTATGTTATGGAAATCAAAATCCATCCATCACTTTCTCTAATTCCAAAGAAGTGTCAGAAAAGTATTGGTAACCCACATAACACGGTGAACATGAGAATGACAGTGCCAAATTGGATAATAAAAAATGTAAGCAGGTGAAAAGTCTGTTCTCACTGGCTCTTTTGCACACGATCAGGGGGTGATGCTTGTCATATAATGGCAGGATCACACTATAAACCGTAAAACCAGGTCACACATAAGCAGGCACAAGGATCATTGAACATGAGAAATATCAGATCACAGAAAGCCACCAACGGGACATGATAAAGTCAGATAATAATGAAACGAGCACAAACACTATGCTGTATAACAAAAATCAACCCACTGGGGAGCGAACACGGGATCATACTGTAGCTGAACGTGACACAAAGGGCCATGTTAAACTGGACAGTAATCACAACTATTGATACTGACTTAGCAGTTCTATTTATTACACATTTTAGCCAGAAATGGAAGCAAACACCTTTGTCAAAAGACAACCCGAAATTCATCATGCAGAATGGCTATACTGCAGATCTTAGGCCATATTTGCCCAACTCAATGTCTGTATCATTTTACTATAATATTCCATGCTTTTAATGGAAGGATATAACTGAGACAGCATTTTAAATTATAATTTTTAGAATATGTACTTTGAGGACATATTTTTGTCATTATATGTAAGGAAACTGATTATGATGCAGTGACACTGTACTCTTAAATTAGTCATGCTTCCAAGTACGTTTAGCGATTATTTCATAGTTTGGTGATGCATTAGAATTAGATTATAGCAGCAGCACCGCCTATGGCGTGCCATCGGTAGAGAGAAAGTAAGATGCATCCCTCCCACGTTTGAAGAGAATCCATCCCATGGTATTAGAGAGAGGAAGATGGAATAACAAACAAAGACATACACACAGAATCCACTGCTCTTTATCAGGAGTTTTAAGACCTTTCCAAAAGTTGCACATAATGACATAATGCTCTTGAACATAAATCTGACGCTAAAATTTAAAACCATTTTATTGATTTTCAAGAGGACTTCCCTTTGAGGTCCGTGGGTAAATCCTTTGGCCTTAAATGTGGGCAGCAATTCTTGAGAGTGTAAATGGTCGACATGGGTCCTTGCAGTATTTAAATCGATATGTGACGTACTGAAACTGCGTCAGCATAAATTTTGGTTTTATTACTGCTGGGGAATCCCTGGAAATTTTAAAAGAGATATCAACAAGAGAGAAAAAGTCGTATCATTGAGGTATTTTCCGTTGCTGGATTGAGATTGGAGTGCGACCAATGCGTACTATAGTCCACTCTTATCCTCTTTGAAATTTCTGGTAACTCAAGGGTCAGATTCCTTTTATTAGAAACATGAATAATCGCTATGACAATAGTTTATGCATCTCGCTTTTCTCTGTCAAACAAAGTGTTTATATTATCTTGTTACCTTTGCCTTTGATGCATTTTTATCACACAGGTAGCACAAGTTTGTTTCCACCATTTGATTTGGAATCAGAACATAGGTAAATACCAGAAAAGTGCATTTCAAAAACAGCTTTCATTTCTGACATATATGTGTACAAATGCAACTTCAACTTTGCCTTTGTGATACACTAAATGAGCTTCAATGAATTTTTAACGAAATGTTATCAAGATTGATCAAAGTCATTGTTGTGACTTACTTACATGAAGTAGGTGTATATTTAAGGCAAAATCTACATGTGTGTACTTAATCTTTAGGAAACGTCTTGAAACAATTCATAAAGCACCAAACTAAAAGTCATAGCAATGTAATCAATCGAGGGTTCCAACTTCGTGAAGATGACATGAACAAAGACTGGCACACTTAAAGTGAAACTCATCCGGAAAATATACTGGCAAACATGGAGGGAGTTAAAATCACTGGAATTAATGCAAAAATTCAAGAAATATGACATAAAAATATCACGCTGCGTGCAAGAAAAAAGTGTACCGGATTCGGTAAGATAGAAGCTTTTACATCTAAAAAAGTCATGGAAATATTATATATATAAACGCTGTGGGGTATATGAACTCAAATTTGCGAAATAGGGTCCACCAGTGTTACCAAATGAGTCCAATCAGTATGTCTTAAATCAATTTTGGGGATTGAAAGTAAAATGTACAAAAATAGAAAAGGGCATCATAAGCCACCATAGAATTTACTGTGTACTTTACGGAGCAGTATTCACAGTGACCAGAGATTAAAAGCTATTAGCTATGATAAAATAATGTGTCACGAAATGAATCTAAAAGAGAAAGGCATGAGAGACATTAAAGTCGGATATGGGAAGTTTATGTATCAGAATTTGGAGTGAAAACATCAAGGCTGACTTACATTATGCTTGCACTGAAAATCATGAACTTTAAAAATGACTTGCAGTCTATGACTTGCAATCTATGCATTCATAGAGATGATGATGGAATCTGAAGAATTCCGCTAGAAGCAATCGAACTTTACTCTTTTACTGCCGACAAGGGTCAATATCTTCGTAATTGACCAAGCAATACTAGATTAATTTTCTTTGTGTTCCGACACTTCATTCATTTTCAGAATGCCTATAGTTGCGTGGCAATAATAGAGCCTACGCATGGCCTGGACCAACAGCCTAGCTTTCCTTTGCGCGCTATGAGGGCATAAATAATGTGCCGTGAAACGCTGTAGACAAAACGTTGTACTAAAAGAACTCTGAAAGAACCAAACAATCACAGCAGAGGATATTGCAACGTTTGTTTAAGGTGGAAGACCTGAAGTCAGCACCTTTGGATAAACTCTGATCACTTTTTCGTATTTTTGGATAGTTTGATACTAAAACTACATGTTCACAAAAACTCAGATGTGTGAACATAAAATTTATATGAGAAAATTGATCTCAAAACTTTAGAACAAATTGAAAAGTTAAAGCAGTGCCGAGCAGATGGGTTTTATTTACAAGGGCATGATAATCAAGCATATCATTAGTCCACGACCCCTGGAAACCAATTGACAAGGGGTCACTAAAGGGAACAGGAAACCATTAGCCCTGGAAAGAAGAATGGGCTAGTTCAGACTAATCACTACCATTGTTCTGATTACTTTGAAATTCTCTATTGATGTAAAAACAAATTAGTACAATCCACTTACTGGGCCCCAAATATGGAAAGCCGCATGTGAACCCACACCCAAACAAGCCAAGTGTCATGTTCCCAAGTTGAAAATGTATAGATTTCAGCCACAAAATATACTTTTTTTAATGACAACATCTCAGAGGTAAAGCTACAAGTTTACTTCACATAATAATTAAAACATGGGACCGAAGAAATGAGTATGTGTCATATTACAGTCACAAATGCAACTTTTTCTTTCAATGCGATATTCTCGGAACTGTTTTTTGCTCAAACCCTGCAATTTGTACCTCGCCTTACAAACGTATGAATGGCCCTATCACATTAAAACCAACAGACATCAAAAGAAAAATACCATATCCAGGAGCAGTTCCCATGATTTTTTTCTTTCTGACAACCCCTTCCGTGACTTTTGGAGCTATTTATAGAAAAAAAATGAACAACCTGTGGGGACTAAATTAAAAAACTTTTGATTTATGCTGTTTCAGGACTATTCATTGTATTCGATCCGGGACATGGATATACATGTATATTTTATATTTCTTCTGATTTCAACTTGGAAAAAAAAAGAAAAAACAATTTTGTGCGACTTCTGCATGAAAAATGTGAAAATCCTACCAAGTCAGACAAAATGCTAAAAAATCTCAAAAAATTCCAATCTGGCAAAAAAAAAAAAAAAAAAAAAAAAAAAAAGATACAAATCTTTGGATATGTAATAATCAGAAAAAATATAGGTTCAAAGTCTTTGTGAAAAAAATTAAATAATTAAATGGGTGATATTGATCCAAAGTTGCCAGTCTCAGTGCAAACTAGCTTCACAGCTTCCACCTTAAAGTTGCCTATAATGGGATGCAGACCTTTAAGGGACTTTCGTATTAAATAATGAAGTCAACAAAAAAGGAGCATTTATTGTACTCGTATCGACTTTTTTTCCACATGTAGAAATAAAGCGATTGACAGATGCCACAAAGACAGGGCAGATATGTAATATATAAACTACCGTGACATGTTTAAGAAGTTCATGTGTGGCCTAGCAAGAGAAACGGCACAATAAATAAAATAAGAAAAGATCTGCCATGTTTGCTACATCTCCCGTGTCTGGATAAAAACAGATTGTGTGACATGCCTGTTCCAGTGTATCTGACGCAAATTGCTGCAATATGTCTGGCTGGACTATTCGGGGTGACTGACAAAGGAGCGTGTGTTACTTTGATCTAGTCAACCACCACAAAATTATACGTATAGGTTGTTTAGATATCAGCCCCCAAGTTGATACATACTTACATTACAACTATCAAATACAAACACAGATTATTTACTATGGTACTCCCCATCATAAACTGTAATATCTGAAGACTCTCGTAACTGTACATTTAAATGCACGCGCTGTCCAGAGTCGAAAATGTTCTATATCTTGAGGACAGGTAAGACACCAAAATAAATCCCACTTTGGTCAATCCTAGCTCGAAATGTATATGCGTTAGGATAACATATCATATATGTGTGTAGTTGTCATACTCCAATGAATTTATATGTCCCGTATTTGGGTGTCTGTGATGTTAATTGTTGAATAAACAATTGAAAGTTGACCGCAAAGCATCCACCCCATAAAAGTCGATATCAGTCACTAATTATTTGTGATAAGATCACAATTACACTTGCATCTTCATTCTGACATATTGGCAACAGAAAAAGATCCTGCAATTTTTTATGTTTGGTTTCGTTTTCCTGTTATCCATCCTCAAAGTGTGACGTTTCAATTTTCCCTTTGATTTTCAGGACATTCATTTTCTTCATTTCATAGAAAAAGAACGAAGCAAAATTTTAGACAATCGCTGAATGGTTTTTGCAGTTCAGACATTACAAAATCAGAAACCGGTAACCGAATTAAATTTCACCCAGCCGTTTTCTTGGAATAACCATTCTTATGTGGGGTTCTCGTCCCAGTATCCTTTTTGAGAAAAAAAAACAAGATTCAAAGGCCTTTGATGTTGATCATTTGCCTCTGAAACAATACCATTTGCTCCAGTTGAGCTGATATTTGTACAAAACGTAGTAAACATCGTCCCTTAACATTTGGTGAGGTTGTCAATCAATTCTTGGCCAATCACATGAATAAAAAAGCCTTTGAAATACGAAAAATATTATTCAGCGATCGGTCAAACGGCGACAGCGATAGTCTGGTTTCAAAGTGTGATGTCATGGAGATGGCCCTTCGGGCCCGATGACCTCAAGCCTGGCAACGAAAGTTGTGTTGCCTTGCTTCGGTGGGGCGGCCTACGGCCGCTCGTGGTTAGTGCACGGATGGCGGGTTTGGTCTTCCGCCCCCTACCTCTTCATCCTGTTTTTAGGGAACGTATTTTATTGTATTTACTCCTATCTGTGTGCTTTATATAGTTAGCTTGTTAGACTTTCCTGTACACTTTACTTAGTTGACTTGTCATAATTTTATAGTTATTTTCTCAATGAGTTTCATTTCTCTTTCCAACCTGAGATTTGTAACGCTATTTTGTGTGTTTTCTCTGCTGTTCACATTTATGCTTATTTCGATGTGTTTATTTGCACTTTTATTTCCTGATCCCTGGGTTTCGATAAAGTATTATTTTGTACGTGGGTATTGTTGATTAAGGTGTCAGTTTTTTCCCCGCCTGTCTTTGGTGTGAAGGACCACTGGGGTAATCCATCGCAGCACAGCCTTTGACGTTTGAAGGGACATCGTCTGACGATTGCCGCTCCTCTTGAACATTTAAAGTCTCCCTTCATTAGAACGCAAAACAAGCAAGGTAACTATAAAGTAAACCACTAAGGCTGTGATATGTTAGCATGTTTGCATCTTTTCCCTGCCCACAAACATACTTTCGACATGCTGCCTTATTTCGCATTGCCGCCCTGATACCACTCTCCTTTTGCCATGGGCCGTTGCTACCTGCAGCCACGTGACAGGCTGTTAAGTATGATTGACGGGTGCCATCGTTCCGTTTTGCGGCTCAAAACCAAACGAATGACACATGGACGTTCGGATTTTCACATGCCTGTGTGGTTTTTGGCGTTTTTCTCATATTTCTACCTTAATTAAAAGCTTGAAATTTTATCAACTAATAGAAAGGACATTCATAATGTAAAAACCGTTAAAATCTCAAAAATCGGCCATGCAAAGGTTTTTGGTGTCTTAACTGTCCTTAACCCTTTCACTTGCAACTACAATTAACCTCGAAGTACTTAAAACGAACTTCTCTGACTTATTAAACAGATACTACCTTAATGCTGTTTGTAAACAGGCCTAGAACGCTCTTCTGTCCATCTACCAGACAACACTATGTTTCTTTAGCAACATGTTAGGAAGCAACAAAACATCTGCTCAACATCTCAGGTGAAGGTGTTTTGCAATGAACATGTGTTGTCTGTAGACTACATACATACATACATACATACATACACACACATACATACATACATACATACATACATACATACATACATACATACATACATACATACATACATACGTACGTACGTACGTACCTTTCAGCACCGTCATTCAAGTATTCAACAAAAGAGTAAAACTTAAAACTCAACAAAGTGCATGTAGATGACACACAAAAGTTGCCACGTCTACTTGGTGTTGACGGATTCAAAGGGGCAGTGTCATATAATTAAAACCACATTAAGACAATAATCTGATTAGAAGACACTACCAACAGTTAATTAACGTTTATATTTGGCAAAGAGGCAAGATTTAATTGAAAACCCCTCTTCAAACAACGTGCCCTGCATGGGCTAGGTATCAACATGAATACAAATGGAAACACCTGCGCCATGCGACCTGCGTTGCACTTCTTCATCTGGTGGCCAACGAAAAACATAGCGGCTGTCTGTGTTATACAAGAAACATGACGGCTATTTTGCTTTATATACAGAAACATGGCGGTTCGTTTTCTTCTGATATTACGAAAGCGTTGGACTAATATGTATCCCGCTGTCGCATGTTTAATTGATTTCTAAGTTGCATTGATTATTTCGGCGAAACAATGGGTCGTTTTGGAATAGAATCCGGTTCCTATTAATAATTTTAAAGTATTATTGAATACAACTGTGATATATTTTCTACTGAACTGTCACGCATTCTTATACATCTGAGAGTGTTTTGAATCAATACTTGGACGCACGTTCTTGAGCTATGCAAGTGTTCATTACTGTGGGATTCGCATAGCAACAATGCCAACAAAAATCATGTTATCCGGAACATTTGTTAGTCACTCGACAGTTTTGTGCACACACACACCACTTAAAAAACGTGGAAAGACAGTCGGCGCTGTCGATTCACAGTGTGCCTCTATCCTTTGAGTTAACATGTAATGGATTCTTGTGATGACAGACAGAAAGATTCGCCACAGAGGTACGATTACCCTTAACATATGGTTATAACTTCTTGCTTTATTTTGTGTGTTGGAAGAACATAGCATAACCCGAAGGAATGAAGAAGTCAAACTTTATAAAGAGTATGGGTGCATTGTCATCAATTGATATCGGACGCCCTATGGATAAGCCGATTGATTTTTTTTCTCTGTTTCAAATATTGTTGCCAATCTGCAATTGTACCGCAAAAGTGCAATATCTCTACGTCCACCGTATCTAATATCCACATCTAGTGATGGCACAAAGTAAATAACTGCAGGCTTCAAGATTCACTTCATGGTCAATACTCTTGTGGTCTACTTGTTCATACGTACAGAGCTTTAGGTTCAAAGCTTGAGCTCTGTGCACGTTTCAAGGGTACAGACATGCCACAGAAAGGGCATCTTTTGGTCCACACCATAAGGCTTCATGGTTTTTTCATGACACTCTTTTAATCTGTGCCGTGTTTCAAAAGGTCCGATACTTCAAGATCCATCTAGCGCAACGTTTCACCTAATAGACCCCTCCAGTATAGACGATACCAACTGTTAAATGATAAGTTCCTGGAAAGAAATTAGGTCCCACAAGTATACCCACAATCATATATATTTGATACGAATTACATTACCATGAAGATTTGAGGAAAGGGTTGAAGCTATGTTATAAATATGGACATCTAGGGGTTATTTTATCGGTCGGCCTTTTACAGTTGGTGTTGTTGCATGTGGCGATGTGATTTGAATGCGTGTAATACTTGTAACACATGTAAAAGTCTGCAAATGATAGACATTATTCAGTTAATTAATGGCGTTCCGTCTGCCGGGATTTTGCTGTTTTGCGGTTCCACATTATTATAAGAATAACCAATACTGACTAATGGTTCTCTCACATCTGATATATGCACACACACATACAATATATATAAAGTGTCACGAGGATTTCCTTTATGATGCACTCTAGACTTGCAGTCAGAAGTGACAGAGACGGGTCTTGGTGATTTTCTCATCCGGGATGTTTGCATTGAGAAAAGTGACTGTGTACCCGGTTGTGAGATTCATATTTTACAGTATGACCAAATTTGCTCATTGAAGGAAAGGTGGCAACAAGTTTCGAAGTTTATATTTGATATCATCGAGATATATGTAAAGACCAACCATAAAAGGACAGACGTTTGCATTGAATGCGGCTTGATAGCCCAGGTACTGTACCATTTGTATGCGTATTGCGAGCGCATTAGTTCAATCGTCATGAGATTCGTGCATTGCGATGCAAGTGAGGTGACTTATAATTAAATACAAACAGAGTTACCGATAAAGTCCAGAAATTCCTACAGAAAAACATTTTTACATTGTGTGTATAAGAATGGCAGTTACTTCTGAAATGTACGCTGGTAGACATTATGCTTTGCTGAACATTGTCAGCAACCCACAATATCGAGAGAACCTCAGGGGCCAGTAAATAACCTTTCCATGAACAAAGTAAAAACGTACTCTGCTGTTTGACATACTGTGGATTTTTAAACAGAATACTATTATGACAACTGTGTATTAGTGTTTGTCAATAACTACATGTTGATGGCCTAAAGAGGTCCATATGTTCAGTTGGATGATGTGCACGTTATCTTTGGCGAGGAGAAGCCACAAATCTACTATCATATTTCACAGCACTGGATCAATTTCGCAGCTTTCTGGCCAAAATCCATAGAATGTGTGGATATAAAATACACCTGTGAGAAAAGTTATAAATAATAGCAGAAAAAAGAGCAATTTTATGATGAAATGCTGTGTTACTTTTTGTATGCCAGCGGCCGCAAGATATATATCATTGCACAGTCTGTACCTGTCATTCGGCCTTGCTGTTTCAAGCCAGGTTTAGCCGGGGAACATCAGAATTTGAAACGAATCTTGCTACAAGTCAAATACGAGCGTGTCGACTTTAAAGCATATAGGTGGTTATCTGTGAGATTAAATGTCCCCATCTCCAAAGAAACACATAGACTCCCTTTAGTTGTCTTTGCTACAATCCAAAAACTGTCTCCATGACGCAATTTAGCCTTGATGAGATATGTAGCGCAGCTGTAATGCGGCTGTCTTATTTTTATTCTAGACCGGCATAGGCCATTAGTTACATAGAGTGCAAGGAAAACTTCTGTCCCTCTCCTCACAGGACTAAGTTTCATTTAATTAATAAGTGAAATTTGAAAATATCAACAAACTTTAAAAATTTTCACCTCTTGTCATCCTACATTATACGAAATAAAGAATAACGGAGATATTTCTGGGAAACAATACGGCTACGGCGACATGTAGCCACAAAATAGCCATCGATGTCGCATAAGATCAAACTAAATATACAAAAATGAATGCAAGATTAATGCGACTGCGTATGACAATTGGTAACATAATTGATAATTCTTTATGTGTGTGTATGTGTGTGTGAGGGAGTGACATTTACCATGCTGATTTTAGGTTTAATTGATGGTACAATCAAATGCAATCTGAGATTATGCCCTTCTGCTTGTAAAATTGTAGACGGTAGCCATTGATCCAACTTCAGTGCAGTTGCCTTGGGACCTTGAGAATAAGGTCACGTCACTTGCATGCATCTGAACTTCATGCTTCAGAGGACTCCGATTCAGTATAATAATAATAAGAAGAAGGAGAAGAAGAAGAAGAAGAAGAAGAAGAAGAAGAAGAAGAAGAAGAAGAAGAAGAAGAAGAAGAAGAAGAAGAAGAAGAAGAAGAAGAAGAAGAAGAAGAAGAAGAAGAAGAAGAAGAAGAAGAAGAAGAAGAATTTATTGCTGAATCTATCCCTTTACAGCGGGAGCACCATGGCAGGGCAGAACCCACGGTGCGTCAGACACGTTTTAATAGAATACACGTAAATATATACAAGGCATTGATCTATAATCTCAAATTAAAAGCACAGACGACACACATCCATACATATCAGCTGTAGATTGTTGTAAAAAGTAATGTACTAAGGTCGGCTCAGACAGGTCGTCCAGCGATTCTCGCCTGTAACACCATGCTTCAGTTAGAATTAGTTTACAAATAGAGTCAAACACAGACCCAACATTGTTCCCATATAAACAGGCTTGGTTACCGAGTATAAGACACGGTTTCCTTATCAGAGATGAACCGATGTACTTATGTCATACGTACTCCAAATTGCGCTCTCTCAATCTGTTTTCCAACATAAAGACATACTTCGTTCTTATATGATTTCTTTTACTACATTTAAACATAAAATGGGGAAGATCTTCCTCCTCGAGTTTACATAAACTGCAAATTTCATTTGCGAGCCCCCGTCTGGCAAGATCTTCGTTCAGCCCCAAGTGACTGACCCTGGCCAGGAACTTTAATCTAATTCCATTGAAATTCCCAATGTCGTAAAGATATGTACTGCCAAACGAAGAACATTTCATTAGTCGAAACCAGTAGAGTGAACCTTTGCCGTCAATATCTTTGAAAAAATTCT
This sequence comes from Hermodice carunculata, assembly GCA_964020975.1. Lineage (NCBI taxonomy): Eukaryota > Metazoa > Annelida > Polychaeta > Eunicida > Amphinomidae > Hermodice > Hermodice carunculata. Next base: position 45,719,145 of record OZ026624.1, on the reverse strand, counting down.
ATCTTATAACTTTCCAAACTTAGCTTGTGATAAGGCTGGAGACATGATTCGTTTTTGCTTGTTAATGCACGATCCATTCGAACATGAATTTCGCGAAAGTAAGGCCAGGGTAACTTACCTATGTCTGTATAGGCTCCCAGAAGTTCATTAAAAACTTGTTTACACAATCTGCTGTCAGGCAAATCATAGTTGAGCCTGTGGTAGTATTTGATGCAAATGTGGTCCAACATCAATTTGAGCGGTAGCCATCTAAATTTTCCTATAACTGCTGAAACGGCAGGAGTAGATCGTATTCCGATTATTGCCTTGGCCATAGAATATTGTATGGACTTGATAATATCAAAAGAAAAACAATATGCACCGTATCTGCCACACCAGCCTTCCATATTTGTCCATATTGAAGGTATTTAGATGTGAAATTAGTTTATGATTCTTCCACATGTGAAAAGATAAATAAAAACTTACCTTCGGCATAAGATGCATGAAAAAAGCTTATCTATCACGGGGAGATCGGCCAGAAAAAGGCCTTGCTTCTTTAAATTTTTTTTCTTCATTCCCAAATCATATGGCAAATAGACCTGCGAGCATGACACATTAATGTAATATGCCGACGTTTGTTTGTTTGTTTGTTTGTTTGTTTGTTTGTTTGTTTTGGTTTGGTTTTTTTTTTTTTTTTTTGTTTTTTGTTTTTGTTTTTTTGATGTTTTTTTGTTTTGTTTTGTTTTGGTTTTTTGTTTTTGTGTTTTTTTTTTTGTTTTTTTTTTTATTTTTTTATTTTTTTTTTTATTTTTTTTTTTTTTAATTTAATATTGAGATCAGCATGCATATAACTGAATCATTTCAGAAAATATTAACTAGACATTTCTATTGCCTAGAAATTGTAAATAGAGCTGTCAATCACTGTCTGGCGGTCTTTGGTGCTTTGGTAGCTAAGTTACGTATACTATGACAAAACTCAAAACCACATGTACCTTTAGTAATTTCGGGGGACATACGGCTCTCAATGGCCTTGTATTGTGTCTGTTCTATTTTTTAAGTGACGAAGCTACTGAAAAAGCAAGGATAGTGGAATCTCTACAACTCTACACTGTAAGGGTCGAATCATTCATCTCAGTCTTGCCCAGGCTACAGAGTTAAAAAAAATGCCCGGATCTATCCAAGACGGCAGTGTGGCCATGAATTGACTCAGTGTCATTGAAAGGCACTTCTGTCGTTTAGAGGCTCGGGTGGAGGTCAAACTGCTAATCATGGACATATTCGGTTTAGCGTAACAACTGACATGCCCCCGCAATTTTCAATCAAATTTGGTCAAGTTGTTGCATGACTTTTCTCTTCCAGACAAAATCACACAATTGAACCCACCTCCTGGCCTTCACAGAGGACAATTATTATGCACTATACCAAGGTCTCACTTGGGAAATTCACTGAACAGAATAAATCACTTTTAAAGGCAGTTTGACCTTGATATTTAAATGGCAGTCACCTATGTGCAGTCAAAGTTCGTTGCCTATATGATCTCCACTATCTACCTGCCGGATCAACTACTCCTTTCCAGGACTCAAGACAAATTATTAAGTAAAAGGCAAGAATCAAAAGTGACCCTGTGATCTGACAATTAGAGCATTAAAAAAAAAGACAATTAAAGCATTTTAAGCAGGTGTATACTTGATGCAGTCCTTTCGTGCATGCGCGTGTCTACGAGTTCTCAAAGAATTATGCGGTACTTCACAGAACAAATTTTACTGACATATAATTGAAAATTTTTACATGTGTAGCTTTTTAGTCCTAATCCATCTTTTGAAAAGAAACAAAAATTGTCAGGATATGGCCATAAGCAAAAATTAAACCAGCCATTGAACAATGAAGATGTGAATGTTGATAGGCTCGTGCTACCTCAACGTTGTTGTTTTCTAGTTTCACTACAGGTTCATTATATAACTTAATGTAAGTCACTTATTTGTGTATCTGTGTTTGTGTTTTGAGTTTGATATGTAAAAAGGGGATATTATTGCTAGAGGCTTTGTTGCTTTGTATGTCAAACCTTGCGTTTAGCATATGTAGGTAGCCATACAATATTTTACCTTCGTTTTTTGTTTTCTGTGTTTTTTTTTTTTTTTTTGTGTGTGTGTGTGCTATTACTTCATATAATTTTTATGGGTAACGACTCTTTCATTCTGTCCAATACCAGAAATATGTTTGCCATGTTTTACGCTCTTCACGTTTTGCTCCTGTTACTGTCTACCCTTGAAGTATAAATACAAAAAATGCCAGAGAAACGAAGTATAGTTATGATTACGGTAAATCTATATTGTTATCTGAAATAGACAAATGAACCTGTTTGTCATCTTGTCGAAGTTAGAACTTTTGTACAGTTGTCTGAAGAAATTTCTCACTAAATGAAAAAGACGGTAAACTCATAGAAATGCGTATCTATCTGTTTTTCACTTCATCTCTTGATATAAATGTAGTTCAATACCAATGGACTTAATATGAAGATCTCTTTGGTGCAACTATCATTGTGTTAAAAATCAAATTACTAAAATGTAGACGTATATCACATACACAATCACGACAAGTATGTAAAAAAGTTATTTTAAGGAAGTCTTCCCCAAGGAGTATCCATTTGTTATGTGAAACCAGTTGATGAACTGGTTGAAGATAATAACAATAATCAAAAGAACAAAAAAGAAAAAAGACAGCAATTGCAGTAAAAAATTGCAAACACTTGCCCAAGATCTACTGAGATCAGATGCCCAAAAACTTTGATGAAATTTTGCTTTACGGTTATACAAAAAGAAACTCATGAAAATGCGTAACTGCTATTGACGTCATCAATTGATATAAATGTAGGCCAAGATCAATGGACTTACACATGAGTATCTCGTTTGGTGCTTCTATCGTTGGGTGTGGCGAAAATCAAATTAATAAAATGTGGATGTCTGACATACACAGTAGCGACAAGCATGTAAAAAGCAATTTTAAGAAAGCCTTCCCTAGGGAGTGTCCCTTTGTTGTGTCAAACCAGCTGATGGACTTGTTGAAAATAATAACAATAATCAAAAGAACAAAAAAAAAAATTAAAAAACGGACAACAATTGCAGTGCAAAATTTAAAAAAGCAGACCAAGTTAAAATTGCATCCACTTGTCAAGATCTACTGAGGGTACATACCCACAAACATTGATGAAGTTTAGGCTTACGGTTTTAGAAAAAGAAACTGTATAGCATTTACCTGCACTGGTGTCACTGTGACAACTATATTAACATGTACTTCTTTCAGCATTACCAAGTTTCAAAAATCCTTGGAAAAGCAAGGGGATGGCGGCAGCACCACTTTCTAAACAATGTGATAGAGACTAAAATAAGTTACGTCAGCAACCGCTTAAAAAATAACCCACTGGTGATTTGCGGGATTACGTCCAAACTTACAAAGAAAAAAATGAAAGAATAACTGGGAAAAAAAGGAACTAAACAAAAAACATCTAGTTGTAGTTTGCAAATGTTTAATCAAAGTTGTGCGGTAATCACACATAATTTAATGAATCTAAAAAAGAGAATAGCTGAGCGGTTTATGAAGAAGCCCCTCTTCCAAAGAAATAAAAGTCGCTGTCAAGCATATGTACATATCCGACAGAGAGCAACTTAATGTACATATATATCGCCATAAAAGGATTCCCCAAACAGTATTAGAGAAAACTAAATGCATTTATAGTAGTGTTTTTTTATAATCCAATGCCAACGCCTACATACTTGACATTACAAAAAAAAATGCTTGGGGAATGTCTACCACCAAAGCGCCCATTGTAGCATAGCCAGTGTACGTACAGTCTTTGCAAGAACAGTCAAGCAGAGTGAGTTAAGACAGTCTCTCTGTGCATTCATCTTGAGATATTGTGTGTAAGTGGGATTGTATTCACTGTAACTGCTACCTGCTTTAATGGCTAAAAACGAAACTTGTACACTGAACACACTTCCTTATAATCATGGTACACCATGCCCCAATTTAATGTCATCGGAGCAGCTACTTATTGACTAGTATGTATATCATTAAACACTTTATATTTCCACAAGAGAGAAGTACAAGTCCCTTGCCCTATTTCCTTACCCTTTCCGTGGGTCATGTTTTTAATGAAACCTTATACAGTGGAAGAGTTTGTACCAAAAATGTATTTATTAGCCCCGTGAAAAAATAATCAGTGAACACCAGAACAAGGCAATAGCACCGAATAGTGAACACAATTTATAAAAACTAAGCCTATGTCAATGGACGATCGTACCTAGTTTCCCAAAAATCCAAGGATCCAACTTGCGGTTTTGGATAAGAGTTTGAAAATTGCAAAAAATACAAACATTCCTACCCGCCCTCCCCCAAAAAGGACGAGAAAAACGCTAACTCAACCGTAAAAGCAACAACATTACAATATCACCTATTGGACAACCTCACGTGGCGGAGTCTCCATGTGTGTTTTATGGAATCGTCCAGGTTGTTGACCAGGTAGTTTTGGCAGAGGCCTTCTTAAACTCGTCCTAAGAGTTTCTTAAAGTCTGAAACAATGAAACAAACTACAAAATGTGTTGAGCGTGAAAGGATTGCAAAATCAGGTGAGGTCTACTGAAAGTACATCGACTTAAGTTCATGATGCAACCGAAGCCTGGTCACAAGAAGCCTAAAATACACATTGTTGATAGGTGGCGATATATTCGGACCCCTTCTGTTAGCCCAGCTAAAATCAATGAGGCAATGGGACTTAATTTAAGCCAAAAGCTTAACATTACGACGCAGCTTTTGTTGCGTCTCACTGCGGACAACCACTTCTTCTAAGGCACATAGTCGCAGTATCTTCAGCAAAAGAAAGTTTGCAATTCACATGCAGTCATATTATAACATGGCTTCTGTTGGTGTCTTCCAATAAAGAGTGTCGGGAAAATGCCTTCCCGTGTGGCATATCACCTGTACATCCCATAATCTAGTGATAGATATGTGCAGATGTTCACAAATTGCAGAGGGAAAAAAGCAAACACCGCTTTAACCACACACAAGGAGTCAAACATCAAAAGAAGCATAAATCTACCATACGGATGTGTCTCCACCCAAAATACGTCAGTGTAAATTAATTTTATTTACTCCGGATGCACAAGACTATTAAGTATCATCTTATACATTTCTATTTATGTTTTTTTTGTCCCTATGTGTAACATCTCACCAGAATGCTTCACCCGCCTCCGCGCAATAAGACAGCGGCAAAGGCGTGTCAGACAGATGTGGTGACCTTATACCTACACAGCTGATCTTGTATACACCAGAACAATGTAAAAAAGGGATCAAAGTCGTGTCTTGTATTGATTGGGCTCACGTTAGAAGTCAGTCCCGAAAAAGTGTATTTACCGAACACCTCAGTAGTATGAAACTTACCAATAGTTGCATCTTAACTGTGATCAAGCCCACATACTCGATGCGTTATGTTTCTCTGCCGAAGGTAACATCTATCAAATATTGTACCGTATCTGAGGACATAATACTCTTTTCGTCAGGTGCTTTCATTTGCGTGTAACGATATTGTCCCCGTAATCACTGATTCTCCATACATCCCGATGAGGCATCATGGAAATCATATTGCACGTAAAACAATTACAATTCCTACCGTAAATGTTATGTAATTTTAATGCAGTTTGGGAAAAAGTTGTTTCAAGAGAATCGAGCCGAAAGGCTAACCTAATTCGCCATTTCCCGTTCGAAAATTCTGCTGTCGCGATCTGGAGAGCTCCGTTGACTCTTTCAGTTCAAAGTTTTGACTCAGTCAACAGCTTTCCTCGGCGCGCTTTGGGCGCGATAAGAGGTCCAAGGACAGCTGTTGTCATGGAACCATTCTTAATCTTATGATCTTCCGCACCTGTTGCTGGTATTTAAATATTGGTCTGTTGTCAAAGAACGTAAATCTGATATCTTTTGGTTAAGTCAGAGAACTTTTAGTGAAATTTGTATTGAAAGAGTTGAAGGATGAGACTTGACTGCTTCTCCTGGTTAACCCCTTTGTTACACTTATTTCTTGTTTACAAAACTCCATCCAAATGAGTTCCAACGCCTGCATTTTTATTTTCGAAGAAAAATTACATTCCGTCAAGGTCACTTTTAGGTTATCTCAAGGTCACTGAACATGTCCACTGTTTGTTCTATTGATATGGTCTATCAACATGCCAAGCGTCATCAAATATAAATTGCTAGACCACATACATCAAACATATCACTCAAATACGGCTATTCTAATGCCCACTTTTGGGCTTCATTGGCCCCAGTGTGCATGTTCAGCATATCATCAGGGAAAAGAATATACAGAATACACGCGTACTCTCATTGCTTTTGTTGGGTATATGAAAATTTATACAGGAGATATTAGTAATCTTTAATTTAGTTTATTACAGTAACGTTTAAATTTTCATATCCGTAGCAAAGGTACACGGATAGGCTTTTATTTATTTCATGTTGTTTCGACCGGACACTAATCTCGTCTGAATTATTCAAACTTAACAATAATATGCCTAACAGTATAGATATGATCCTGTCGGTCCTCTATCATCAAAGACATAATCTTATTTAGTGTTCGTGCAAATAAAGAGAAAACGGGAGGTGGGGGGGGGGGGGGGGTACCACCAAATAAAAAGTTCCCCTAAAGAGGTCAAATGTGAATTAATCATTTTGAATAGTACAAGATAACTTGTATTTTCATTCGAATATGGGATTTCATGAAACAGTCAAATAATGTTGGTCATCTCTAGGCATGATAAATAAATATCAAACATGATCGATAGTTTAAACCTTTATCTGCCAGGTATGAAACTTGGTGTACCGGTCGGTCGCCTCCTTAAAGTGTTGAATGAGATATAACAATCCAGCATCTTAAGAGACCTTACCGGCAAATATTTGGGAGGACATCCATGTGGGCAAAACAGTCATAACGTTGGTATTTAATAAAGCGAACTTCGAAACAATGCGCCAGTAGGATGGTACGACAACCGGGGTATCTTTGGTAAGTTAACACAGAAGTACATTTTGACTGCGGGTGGCCGCATTTAAATTAGTCTTAAGGACAGGTAAGACACCAAAAACCCTTTGCATGGCCGATTTTGAGATTTTAACGGTTTTTGCAAGATAAATATCCTTTCTATCAGTTGTAAAAATTTCAAGCTTTTAACTAAAGTAGAATTAAGAGAAAAATGCCAAAAACACACATAGGCATGTGGACATCGAAAGTCCATGTGTCATTCCTTTGGTTTTCAGCCGCCAAGCGGAACAATGCCACCCGTCAATCATACTTAACAGTCTGTCACGTGGCAACAGGTAGCAACGGCCCATGGCGAGGCAAAGTGGTATTACGGCGTCACGGCGAAATCATACCGAAAGTATGTTTGTAGGCAGGGAAAAGATGCAAACATGCTAACATATCATAGCCTTAGTGGTTTACTTTACAGTTATCTTGCATGTTTTGCGTTATAATGAAGGGAGACTTTAAATGTACAGGAGGGGCGGGAATCGTCAGACGATGTCCCTTCAAAGGCCGTGCCGCGATGGATTACCCTAGTGGTCCTGCACACCAAAGACAGGCGAGGAAAAAACTGTCACTTTAATCAACAATACCAATGTACATAATAATATTTTATCAAAATGCAGGGATGAGGAAATAAAAGTACAAATATACACATCGAAATAAGCATGAACGTGAACAGAAGAGAAAACACACAAAATAGCAACACAAAACTTTGGTTGGAAAAAGAAACGAAATTCACTGAGAAAATAACAACAAAATAATGCCAAGCTAACTAAGTAAGGTGTACAGACATGTCTAACAAGCTAACTACATAAAGTGTACAGACAGGAGTAAATAGAATAAAACAGTATCCCCCAAAACGGGATGAAGAGGTAGGGGCGGAAGACCAAACCCACCATCCTTCCACTGACCACGAGCGGCCGTCGGCCGCCCCACAGAAGCAAGGCAACACAACTTTCGTTGCCAGGCTTGAGGTCACGGGGCCCGAAGGGCCGCCTCGGTGACGTCACGCTTTGAAACCAGATTGTCACTGTCGCGTATTTGCTTTACATCCTTGTTGTACTTTTGTACATTTATGACCATAGAACAGCCAGGTCTTGAAGCACTATCCTTGTAAGCCGAAAATAGGAACGCACATATCCACTGGGCAAAAACGCAGTCTCAAGAAAATGAATGGTTTAATGTAAGTAATTATGCCTAAATGCAATGATCTAACATTTTAATGACGCGTTGTATTATGATGTAGTGCAATTCCACGCACCTAACGCCTTAGCATGTACCACTCATTGGAATTATATTTGCAATTATAAATGAGGTGTTTTGTTATAAAATTACTAGCGGCAAATTGTAATAATCTTGTTCAAAGGGTGTTCCTTAAGTATGCATAGAAGAAACATCTACTAATGCCCTTCCTTTAAACTGTATATATATATATATATATATATATATATATATATATATATATATATGTATATATATATATGTATATATATATATATATATATATATATATATATATATATATATATATATATATATATATATATATATATATATGTGTGTGTGTAATACATATATTCATAGCAATAAACTATATATATTATATCTGTATCAGAAATTTATGTTTGGTGTTGCCGATTAACTTTTGTTAGACGTTGGTGGTTGCATTAAACACACATGTTCGTGGACATTTGATTAATGAAATTGCTGACAGAAAACATATTGCAAACGAAATAACTAAACAAAATGAGTGGAGGCAGTTTTGTGGGAAAGGAAGCAACGGGATAAAGCAAAATGTCATTTTTGACTACCAGCGGACTCATGGATTAAAAAGAAAATCGGAGCGTTTGCCAACATGCATGTCGATATAAATGTGATGTTATATTGAACAAAACATCGCAGAAAAGATAAGACCTCAGGGATAGATAGAAGAAAAGCACAGAATAATATTGAACCATTTTTGGTTGTTCTATTTTTCATTAACCAGAGTAATGGTTTAATATAAGTACTTGCATCGTAAAATTTCGCTTGCAAAGTTGCAACAAAGGTCAATTGATGGCTCAATGGATATGGAATGACAATTTATTTGAAAAGGAGCTCAAGGATATTCCTCGTGTATAAAAATGTAGCATATGTATATGATGCAGAAGTGTGATCTTGATTTAAGCTCAACTGATATAGGTAAATAATGCGGACATTTTGCATGTGGAAATGCCTGACTTATTTATAAATGGTCAAATAACCGTATTTTTCAATCAAAATTAAGAGAAAATATGCGCGTCTGGAGTCACCCACAAACCCAACATTATTTATATTTATTTCTGGCCAAGAATGCAATCATAATCTGAATAAGTAGTTCGAGCACACGTTTCATATTCACTGCTAAATGTGGTGTTCATTTAGAAAGTCACAGGTAGCTTTGCATGGCAGTTTAGTGAATGCGAAAACGGTTACCACATTGAAAAAGAAGATAAAGATCACTCCCTAAGTAATAGGGGCACAACTTGAATTCTGAAGTATTACTCCGATACAGGTTTTACTGGACATGCCTGAAACGATGAACTAAAATTTCGCATTGGCAACGCCACACTTATTTTTGAAAAAAAGTGACTTTCACATCAAGCGATTGAGGTTACATGTAACTTACAGAAGTGCGCCCTTTTGGGCACAAGTTGTCAAAAGAGCCCAATTGTATTAAAATCAGAATAAAAATCATCAAGTTGTGGGATAATGTAAGCAGGTTATGACACCCAAACTGAAGTCAAGGACTTACATAGTTTCAGTTTGGAGGTCATGGCCTGCTTACATGGAGGTTTTTTTGTTATAAAGTGGATATGTGCGTTTCCCATTTCAGCTAGGCGACTGGTGCCAAAGGTTGCAGGTTCGAGTCCTGCTCGTTCCGGACATAAAATATAACAAAATTTCTGGTGCAAACGTATGTTACATGACATTATCCTGTAAACTTAATTCTGAAAGGCCCGACGATCCCTGAGGTTAACCATTTTTAAATATTAAGTAGGTCCAGATCACTCACCTTGTATTATGTGCACAATTGTGATAGGTAAGTAATATCTTGGGAGCGGTACAAGTGAAATGGCCCCATTTAAATCGTGACAAAATACATCAATAGGTCATGCCACGCCAAAAGTAGGTCAAGCTCAAGTACAAAAAATAACGCGCAAAACTGCAGTGCAAGTAGATATACTAACGTGATTATTACATCACGTTACCTATTAAGGCTGTATAGTGTGCGTTAAATAACAATAAATTACGAAATAATCATTTATGATAATTTTAACCTAAAACATGACAGGCCGTCTGTACATAAAAAAGAACCAAAAAATGCCAATAATGTGGAGTTTGATTCTGAATGAGCCGCGCAGTCGGTATGATATCAGCTCATTTAAATCAATTTTAGTAATCGGTTGTTTCGAATCAAATATAAACTTAACAACCAACACAAAATGTTAACCAGATAAATCGACACCACAGGCGTAAGTCTATGTCTCCAACTTTACGCCTGCTGCACAAATCAAATAACAGACGTCTCACTAGATTCGTTGAGGAAAATATCCAATTAGTATTAAGCAATGTGCTTAATGATAATAGGTGATACACGCTGAGGGCCCCTCGACAATCTTGTTAAGTTGATGGGCTATTTTTAGACAATATAGAAGGCAGCAATAAAGTATAACTCTAGAAGTACATGTAGAACAACATTGTAGATTTCAGCATATTAACAATTTTGGAATAAGCAGTACAAAATAAAATCTCTGTCTCCATAATGATCATAGTGATTCTAATTGGCATTGGATTGTTTTTAATCCTATTATTCTACGATACGTATATAATCAGTATGAGAAAAAAAATCACAAATTGCAATGTTACGTGCATTCAGGATATTTGTAAAAAGCGCAAGGAAATTTGAGTTAATTTGCAGTTCTTTTCTCGTCCGGAACGATTGTCATTTGCATAATGACATTTTATTCTTGCTGTTAGCACTAGAAAATGATTTTTAAAAGCGTTAGGCTGGCACGGATATCCTTACATGCATGTAACAAAGAAAAGGATACCATTCACACTTTAGAGTAATCTTATCTGACGGAAAAATTATCCGTTTTAGCTAGCTCAGAAATGACAATGGTCAAGTAAATGAATTGAGCCAAAAAATGGACTCCCACTGAATATGGCTCTACGGCCATGCGGTATAACTTGCCCCTGTCACTGTATACGTAGCTCTGGTGATGCATTCGGAAAAAACAGCAGAGTACAAGTATATGTGCGTTCACCTTTCACTGATGTAATGACTGCTTTATGAAAATAATGGTTTGTTCAACGGGTGCCTACAACTGGCGTGTAATGTTCTGTTTCTAACTCGTCTATTTAATTGATGGAAGTGTGAGTGACTCCTGATATGATATCAGCATTCTAGATTGCAATTAAAGCGGTAAACGACTTCATGTGGTTTACCCGTTGAACATTAGTATGGCCATTTGATTGCTGTCACACATGTGATGTTAGAAAGCCACCCCACTGACGTTTGGAGAACGCTTTATTCTCCCGAATAACACTTTATCGCACACTTTAAGCAAAGAGAATGAAAAAAAGAAAAGTTCACTTTTTGTCATCGACTCTTCAACCTGATAGCCAGTACATAATCAACTATAACACAATAGGTCAGATACATTCAGTAATATACATACAAAATTATAGGAACACCGCAGTTATGCCGTTTAAAAAAAAATATTCCTCCGTAGCATATGGCTACTCTGAAAGCATGTTATGATGACTAAATATCCATGATTTGCATCGTGGCATACTTGGCATCGCCGTAACACATATTTTGGAGCATAAAAAACAAAATTCGTTAGAAACAAAAAGATGAGAATTGTTATTGCTTCAACTAGTTTGGTTTTATTGATTACCATCATGTCATCTCGTGTTACAGGGCCACTGCAATTTAGTCCGCAGTTGTTGTAAATATAAAAATAAATCTTACTTTAATCTAATAACTTTGGCTACAAGCAACAAAATGAATACTGCAGAATGATATTTCTCTTTCCATCCTCTATGAGTGTTACATTCATGTGTGGTTTTACGAAGAAACAGGCGGCACATTTTTATATCATGGAGAATTAAGCAATTATTGTTGTTTCATATAACACCACATAAGCCATCGTTCAGACATTATTTTTGACCTCTATAATGATGCAAATAAATGTATTTTCTCTTGTGATTACTTTCAAATAATAAAGAATAAAACGAGGTCTATACTGCATTGGTTATTAATACAGATCGCAAGAATAGTTTTATGTGGATAAAACCAAACTATGGTCAGACATATAGAGTCAAGGATATATATATATATATATATATATATATATATATATATATATATATATATATATATATATATATATATATATATATATATATATATATAAGGATTCTGCTAAATCGAATGAGCAGGAGTCATTTTTTCCAAATTATTTGGTGTCTACACCTACTTATGGTGTACGAGCTCAGTTTTTATATGAATGTTCTTTGAAACCCATCACAAAACAATGCGGGGCATTCTCTTAAGCTGCAATTTTGATTTGGCCCGTATCGTTTAGCAAGAAGGTACATGTATCCGCAGGTGCGGGCAGATCTAAAACCCGCATGGAAAAATATGTTGCTCTTACGTACAGTAAATTGGATAAAATTTGCTGTATAAAAGTCACGGTCATGATCCTGAAAAGAGCACCCGGCCTGATGTATAAGATGGGGTCAACATAGGTTTAGATTAAGTACTCTTATTCCATAAACGTCAGTAAAAACCCTTGGTTTTTCCTTCAGTGGCGGCTGACCGTTGCGGTTTTTTTTTTTTGTTTTTTTTTTTATTTTATTATTATTTTTTTTTTTTTTTTTTTTTTTTTTTTTTTTGGTTTGCTAAACATTAACACCAATCCAAATGACCGGTGCAACCTGCGCTAAGGTGTCGTTACACCTTGTGCAAGTCCTGCGAGGCTGAGAGAGGTAGGATACCTTACTGAACAGTCGCCATAGGCCATTACCAGCAAAAGGAATATCCGACACATTCAAAGTCACTGCCTGTTTTAGCATTGCTAGCTGAGACTCAAACGCTGAAACATCCTTTTACCATTATGCTGAAATACTGAATTGTATTTCTCATATGATTTGAAAATGTGGAAAATGTCTGTAACATGTTGCGCTAGTCATTTAATTGTGTGGTTGGCTTAAATTGACTGCATATTATATTTAGAATGTAAAACCCACAGACAACGGGTGTGCAGGACGCTTTGGAAGAGCACTTTATCTCTCTTCCAAACGTCGCTAATCCAAACTGAGTGGGTCTAACTTTATAAACATCACGGCAGCGGTGTTTTCAACCGAAATTTGGTGCATACAAGTATGAAATTACTTTCCCAGTCGGATAATGTAAGTTTGAATTTTTCAATACAGACTGGTAGTTTTTTTTTTAACGTTGGACTGGGATTTTTGATTGCTATATAATGTATGATTTTACTCTGGATGCGTACCCAAACTTACTTCAAAAAAACTGTGAGATTGGTTATGTGAATTGTCTGTAACATAACAAAGTGCACTGCCTTTGGTTGGACTTTATTTGGCTCCTAAAAGGGGACGACATATTTGTTATAGTAATCATTTACATTATTTTTCTGGATAAACTTTTATTGATAAAGTGTCATTTGGCTATTTCAGCAAGTTACAACAACATATTAAAATGAGTGGCACATAAAATCGGTTGAGCTTCTCAGAGTGAAGTGCTAACCTGCCACACAGGGAAGATAAGGATATTCAATGTGACTCCACAAGATACGGAGGCTTTGAGACGTTCTACTCCAGGGAAAGAGGAGTGGTTCTGTATTTGAGCATATCTTATGAGTATCTCTGACTAAACAAAACACCTTTACAAAAGTTTTGGGCGTTTTCCTTTCTCTTCGTTTTTTGGGGTTTTTTTTTTTTTTTTTTTCGTTTTTTTGTTTTTTGTTTTGTTTTTCGTTTTTCTTGTTTTGTTTTTTGTTTGTTTTTTGTTTGTTTTCTTTTTTGGGGGTGGGGGTTTGTTTTTTTTGGGGGGGGTGTTTCTTTTTGGTTTTTTATGGGGGTGGTTTTTTTGGGGGGTGTTTTTTTTTTTTTTTTTTTGTTTTTGATTGGTTTTGTTTTGGGGTATTTTTTGATATTCCATGCACGTGCAGATTTACAAACATGTCAGAACAATCAATGTATCTCCATCCTGTTGCTTTGGTGTATTGGTGCGCACTTAATTCACTGCCAAAACAAACTAGACTTCTATTAGAACAAGAACATCATTGTTTCTTGAGAACATGTCATCAAGATTATTATGACAATGTCATAATTTGTCTCTTCCTGAAGCTGGGTGGCAAGCGACTGGTCCCTTGTAGTGAATAAACTTCCACACGAATTAATGATCTTCTAATGTCAGGATATGAAAAATTGTTTTTTATTTCTTTCATAATTATTCAGTAATACATGTCTTGGTGAAGTAGTTTTACTGCAACCAGCATGGTAGCGGCGATATGATAACATTGGGTATGATGACCAAGTACCATTTCGTTACTGACGGACATAAATATTTTACGCTGTGTCCTGTTTCCGTCCGTCCATGGGATACACCACAAATAAGTCGCCAATACTATCAGCCATAACCAGATTTTTGAGAATGTTGGACAACAATTCTGTCCAAAACATCACCACACCTAAACTCTGGTCCAATCTTGTGTCACAATTGGTGTCAAATGTAGCTCACGTGATCCACCACTGACTATGTACACCAGCCAAAATTCCTGCTATATTCATGTGTTCGAAGCAAGGCCCAATACGTAATTTGCTACATTGAAAATGATACTTTCGATTTCTGTGTCAATGTTTTGCCTGTCATGGATATTTACAAACAGCAACCGATATTGACACTAATAAGAAAGTGGAAGTCCACCAGATCTATCAGTCAAGAAGTCCAGAGGCAAGATGATTTGGGTGGTTGTTACTGTAACGTGGTCCAATAAGTTCAATCGACGACATATGAAATTCAAGAAGCATGATGGTGAGTAGTTTTGTACGCTGCGCAAAATGGGGCTATTTGTGAGGGGTATTATTTTTTAGATTGACAATACCAGACGAAACATCTTACCGTTCCGTCCTAAAATTAATACTCATACTACCGCAAGATCACTATATTTGCTATTTTCTTTGCTCAAGAGAGAGAGAGAGAGAGAGAGAGAGAGAGAGAGAGAGAGAGAGAAAGAGAGAGAGAGAGAGAGAGAGATATGGTGCAAATAGATACATATCGCATTTTTGTGCTGCCACGTTTCGGCAACATAGGGGCATGCATATCACATATTGTTGGTCCATAAGAAATGATACGATACTATTTGTACCACCTTCAAAGGACCACAGCAAAACCACTCTCACGTTCTGACAATATGGGCTTCACACATAGGAATATATAAAACTGTTTAGAAGGTATATATGCTGTTTATATGAGTAACATGTTGGAATAAGGCAAGTTAAATAACATATTCAATGTGTACTACAGCTGACAAAGGCCTTCATGAATATATGAAAACATTTTATGAGGAAGTATTGCGTGTTAAAGCATTTGGCAAGCTTAAATGGATCTTTCCTAATTTATTTGAAAAAAAGGAAATTAAGAATAGATTTTTTTAGACAAAAAGGATTTTTGCAAATATACACCTACTTTATCCTGAGACGTTATGACCTTAGTGTGCATTTCTTTTTTTTTTTTTTTTGTGCCACAACCCGCCCTTGTATGCTGTTCAAGTCAAAATAAATTTCCCTTGTGTTGACTGTATTTACAACGTTTGGGCTCCCGCACTAAAGAGGAATGGGCAAATGGAATAAACATAGCAAAATGCTACAATTAGGATGATCAGGGGGAAATAATGGTTAGTAATATGTAAATTTAATGGACTCAGACTTGCTAGACAATTGAAATCGCTGGCACTTAACGAAAGACGAATGAATTTGATTCCGGAATAATGACATGTAGGTGTAATATAGGTCATTATTCAAATTATTTGTGTGAATATATGAATTTTTGAGCGACATCATTACTTACCAAGCAAAACATACATTCAAGGTTTTAAACAGGGCAAAACTTACCAAAAAGGATTGTTCTGGCCAAACAGAAGACCGATGGTTTTAATGTAATATGATATAGATTTCATCCGGTTGTGCCCCAGTAAAACCAGGAAAATGTCTCCAGATGTGAACCAATTCTTAATCTTTGTATTGGACGGCAGTGTAACAGTAATAACCTTGTAAACGGTATAAGGGGACATCGTCTGCTCAATATTAAAACGAGACATGAATTCTCCTGTAAAAGACTTGTCTCCTGGAGTTGTTCTTACAACTGATTGGCTTACCACTCTCACTTTATCTATTGACATGAATAATAGTGTACATTAGGGATGGTTCAACAGTTTCATCATTTTTGAATCAGTACTTACGGTACGCCGGGGGGGGGGGGGGAGGATTGAAGGGATCTGTACATTTTCACAGAATATGGAAATTGATGGTCAATTTTTGGTCAGTTTTGTGCAAATTTGCTATGATTTTTTGATAAAATCACCATTTTAAGGTGCTAATTTGGGGGGAGGGAGGCTCATGAAATTTAGCACCTTAATTTAAAATTCAAAAATGATGATATTGTTGAACCGTCCATTATCTATTGGCACGGAAACAAATAAAATGATAAAATGAAAAGAATAAAAGATGTGTTTCAACATATTTCATTCATCGATCGGAGAACAGGACAAAGCCCCATGTGAAGCCCTCTCTTGAAACAGAGAACGAAATATAGAGGAAAAGATGAGAGGAGAAGACATACGTTAACACCAAAAAAATCACAATGATAATGGCCACACAAAGAAACGGTAAGCCAGCAGCACGTACAAATAGAAGAAAGCCATAGTGTGCCTCAAAATACAATAAATACATGTTCATTTTTTGAGGGAGCCTTCGATTAGTTCTAGGAAAATTTGAACCTTTTACATTTTTCAATAAATGTAAAGACTGCTCTATTTATTTATATTTTTTTCTATTTCTGAATCGGCACACCTATCACTACAGTAAACTGTTTCAATGTAGCGGGAGCAACTCGAATGACTGTTTCGTGTAAGTCATTGAGTTGTCCTGGGCGCAGACAAAGATGTAGTGCAAATCATCCTCACTAGTGTGACCGCGGTCGCTGCTCGATTCACATAAACCTACTGTATAAAGATGACTGGGCAGCTGACTACAACCCATTCGAAGGCGTGCGCGTAGGATAGATGTATAACGGCTCCCCAAAGTAGAATTTGTAATGGGGTTTTATATTTTTGTCAAGGAACATTAGGAAGTTTGAAACACATGTCATGCTTGTCTTATATGTAATGGCCGATTGTTCCAAAAGTTGAATAAATGAGGAAAAAGGGAATTTGCAAAATTAGTTGACCTTGCACCGAGATGATTAGGGATTTCTGCTATGTATGGAGGAGCTTCATTTTTATAAATCTTGCACATTAATGGCAGCTTCCGTACGCGTTTTCCACGTCGCTGCTTCAGTTTTTCCCACCCAGTTTCCAAATAAACTGTTCAATAGCGGTACCCTAAATTCCATCAGTTCGGGATATGAAGATTGATTTTCTATCAAAAATATTCTGCGCCCATATATTATAAAATGACGTCACCTTCGAAGTTATTGATCTCCTCCGTAGGTTCAAATATAGACGCTCACGTAAAACTCTAACTAGACTCTATCTCTCTTTATTTCGACCCATCCTCGATTATGGCTGTGCCCTCTTTAATAACTGTAGTAACACAGCCTTGAATCCATGCAATTTGAAGCCGCTAAAATTTGTACTAAAGCGCTAACACATACATCATGTGTTAATCTATTACAAGAAATTTGGGGGGTCAACTTTGGCAAACAGACGTACATGCTTTAAAGTCATTCTCTTTTACAAAATGCATCACAAATTGACGCCCTCTTATCTTTCTGACCCACAACCCGTATCCCTTCTGTCCGTGTTTTACGTCAACCTGAAAATGTTCGACGGATTAAATGCAGAACTCAACGCATGGAAAGTTCTTTTGTACCTGATGACATCAAGCAATGGAAAAATTTCCCTCCCGACACCAGAGACTCAACCTCTCTTCAAATCTTTAAATCGAAACTGAAACAAACCTTGCTCGGGGCAGATATTGTTCCCCACTTCTATTCTCACGAAATAGGCTTCTTAACATATACCATACACATTAGGAAAGCTCAAAATTATCTCTTAGGTGTGTTTTTGCCCAAATACACAACTGAATACACAAAGTTTTGGAGGGCTAGAGCTGTGTATTCCCATTAGTTTGTATGCTAAAGAAACCTTAAATAAACCATGTAGCTGTGGTTATATGATTTTTGTGAGGTAAATAGTTATGCATCTAGATTTACTGTCTGAAATTTTGTGTTTCTATGTGCAGTTACTTTCAAGTTAATAAGTTGCAAATTACAATTTAAAGTAATGAGAACACACAACCCTAGCCCTCGAGTGACTGCAGTGCCCTCTTTTAGGCAGTTCTTGAACTTTTTGTTTTTGCCCTTGCTCATTGCGCCTTGGTTTCTCTAAGCTGAATTGTTATTTCTATAAAGTTAACATATTGCCTGATCCAGCTTGCCTATGCACCCATCCCTCCGAAGACCCTATACACTTTCTTCTATTCTGCCCTTTCTACTGTCGACTTAGAAATATTTTACTCGACACTGTCACCCCCGTTATAGCCCCTGCTGCTCATGTGCATCCCAATTTATTTCGTGATATTGCGCATATAAGGCTAGCTGAAATCCTCATGTTTGGTAGTAAAAACTTACCTGATGCCATGAATATCTTCAGTTTTGATGCACTACAAATTTATGTTGTTAGTACTAGACGTTTTGTTTCCTAAAATGTAGAACAAAGTAGCAAGTCATATTGTTCATACGTCTGTTTGACCCATAGCCCCATATTTCGTGTGTATATTTTTGGTGTCGAATATGAATCAGTTGTATAGTGCTGATATATAAGTTCAGTCATACAGATATTGTGTTGTATCTGCTTGTATTTTATCTTCACCTGCATAGTCAACATAGCTTTGTATTGTCCTGTGTGTTCTGCATATGTATCGCGCGTCTCTCCGTGTCTGGAGAACCCATGTATTAGTCTCACTGTACTATAGGGCAATCCAGTTTAAATAAATATGTTTAAACCAACATCCTGTTGTTTCAAATCGTAGTGAGGTTCTTGTGAAAACTTCAGAAAATCTATATTGACAAACCTTTTGTTTCACCTTTGTAACTGTATGTAATGTCATCGCTCTCTCTCTCTCTCTCTCTCTCTCTCTCTCTCCCTCCCTCCCTCCCTCTCTCTCTCTCTCTCTCTCCGTGTGGGTGGGTGGGTGGGGGTGTGTGAAGACAAACGTCAAACTTCCAGCATATTACTGAAATGAACAGTAATCACATGTTTCATGATACAATATTTTTTTCGGCGTACCAGTACATCAAAGATGCTAGTTTTTCGTTATAATTCAAAACACGCATCGTCTTTTTATATTCTTCAAAGTCCATACAGAAATCATAAGTAACACACCGATGTTCAGGCTATGGAGGTTGTACGATGCTCAGTTGATGACAGCTGGACACGAGCTTTTGAAAAAACATGCCCTATCACTTGAACACTCATCAATCTATAATATGATCTTCAGACAAGACACAACAAATTTATATTGTGCAAACAAATAACAGGTCAAAGGTGCACAGGTGGAGGTTGGGGTGTCATGCCATATGCGCACAAAGCGAGCTATGATGCCACTAACGTGACTGTTAATTATGCATATTGTACTCTACTGAACAGTAAATCGTCGACGTTCGGTATTGAAATGTCAAGACTCCCCGCTGACAACGCCCACTTTCAATGCCATTTAGAATTTCAAACTCTTTGTATTGACACAAATTTATTATTTATTTCCAGATCTAGTTAACGCATTGTATTCGAGAGCCATACAATTGTAACAAACAACTAGGAAAGATGATTTGCTGCATAGCAAATCAGTGTGTGTGTCTTCAAAGCATATTGCTGTGGCAATGTACAACTATTCCACAACACAGGAGTAGAAGTTGGAACGGCATCTCTATCTATTATAGCTTTGAAGTTATTCATGATTTAAAATTTATAATGGTGCTATTTAGCATAATTTAAATTGTTAAAACTTATATTTTTAATTCATTAGATGCGCAATGGTCAACAACCCCCTAGAAGAAGTTGGAATGATATCTCTATTTATTATAGTGTTGAAGGTACACAAGATTGAAAATTTCGAATACTGCTAATTAGCATAATTTCGATTGCTACAACTTTTGTTTTAAATTCATTAGATGCGCACCGGTAAATAACCCCCTAGTAGAAGTTGGAATGACATCTCTATCTTTTATACTTTTGAAGATATTCAATATTTAAATTTTCAAATGCCACTAATTTGCATGATTTTAAACCTCTTCATTCCTCTGCATAAAACGGTCAGACTCCTTGTTTGGAGGTACAATCATACCAAGTTTGGAGTTTCTATGTATAATAGTGTCCGAGAAAAGTGTCGAGCAAATTCGCTGGTAAAGAAGAAAGAAAGAAAGAAAGAAAGAAAGAAAGAAAGAAAGAAAGAAAGAAAGAAAGAAAGAAAGAAAGAAAGAAAGAACAGAACGTGTGTGTTGACACACACACACACACGTTTAATATTGTAAAAAAAAATAGTAAAATTGTATGTCCTCTGTGTTGAATACATATTTCGTGTGTCTCTGCATGTTGTGGAGAACCGAATTTAATAGTAGCATTTCGGTGTACTACAGGGAGAGCCAGATAAATATGTTTAAATTACATTTGTTATCTCCTATATATTTCGGCATTATGCACGCTCATCACCATCAATTTTTGTCGTGATCTAGAGTAAAGAGGATCGAACTGTGGCGAACCATAGCACAAACTGGGTAAAAGGTCCGCGTCAGTGTGGCTGAAACTCCTCGACACTTAGCCAAAGCACCAGTTTTCCAACCACCTTTGGTCGTGTTGATAGATTAAGCCCGTCTCCGCCATTGCCATTTTAACAGCACCACCATGAACAATACATGTAAAACCTTTCATAGATTAGCGTGCAAAACAACAGGAAAAATAAACTTCACTACTCGTACACGTTTAGAATGTAATCGGCTTTTAAGCAAAGAAAAACACCCACCAGGATAACCAGCTCAGCCACCGGTACGGCAAATCAACCCAGAGATCTGTTATTTTTGCAAGGAGTAGTTCCAACACGTTCTTTTTTTATTTTTTCAGCAGTCCGCTACGTAATACCGCGTATCAACAACACATTTTTTTTCTGTTTTCTGCACATTACAAGAAAATAGTCTACAGCTGCGTTGGCAAATGAGAGGTGAAGGCTGAAGTTTGCTTTAGTATATTGAATTTCCAGAAAATTACTGCCAGAACAAACAAAGCAGAGGCACACGTAAATTATCAACACCGAACATTATGCGCACAAATTCTTTCTATTTAGTTTTTGACAGCTCAGACAATAGTCTTTCGCTGTATTTTCTTTTCAGGTTACCTGGAACTTATACAAGAAGTGTAATGAACTTGATATAGGTTATTTGTTCCTTCTTGCTCTAACGGTGGGGTAAGTGGTGAGCCCAAAGTGTGCCAATGGATGGTGTCTGCAAATATAATTGCATTTTCCACCAGTCTCGTGTACCACCAACATGCCTAACCACTCCCTTTACTTCGTTATAATACTTTAATCCGAATTTATGGTTTCCATTTACACACCTGTGAAATTGCACATGGGTAAATTGTTTTCATGCGGGATATATTTAAAAAAATATTATCGTAAACTTGTGAAAAATATAATCCCGTATTCATCACAAGTGTAGCACACGCCCTAATACAAGCACACCCATTACTTTTTAATCTTAAAGACTTTATTAAAAATTCAGTATTTTCAATATATCTGAAAAAATAACAGCTTCTAATGATGGAAGAGGGTTCATTGTTGGTATTTTTGTGCTATATGGATTCCATGATAAATATAATTACCTGTGGTACTGTAAATTCAGACATATCATTGTCAAAAAAACTCTGTGAAAACCATATCTGTCCGGATAATCTTTGCATTAGCACAGCATGCTACTATTGGAATGAATACGGTATAACACGTTGCATTTTTCTGAAGTATGAATAATGCAGGCGCAATGTATCTATTTTGGTTCAAGTAAGCACAGCAATGGAACTAACTTGAGATAATAGGGTAACTGATTATCACGTTGGAAAATAGGGCATTGTATCTGATTCTTTGTCAACGAACATCCAAATTTGTTTCAAATAGCCACTTTACATTACATACATTTAACTCTTTCAGTGGCAAGGTTTAGCTGAGTCAACACGTTTGCTCAGCGCTCTTTGCGTGCAATGTGGCCAAACAAGCGAAGAGGAAAGCGGTTGAGTTGGACCATTTTAATGATGTCTGCCCTGCTATGGTGACGGCAGGAATGGTGGGGCTTGAAAGAAAGGTAGATTGCACAGAATTTGAGTCTAGTATCGTTACGTCAATTCAGAGCACATGGACTTTGGTTGTATAATTTGTACTGAAAGAGTTAAAGACATGTATGTACATTTACATAAAGTATACTGTGTGACATGCGCATTGGTACACGAAGCCTTGTAACCTATTCAAGCTGAATGGCGAAGTGACGATTGTTTGGCTGGCAAGAAATATGAAAGAGGAAAATTGCTCGACTGCTTTAAGTATATAGAACTCAACCTTGTCATTTGCGATGGAATGTCAGCTTTTACCGAAGCAGTTTTAGGCGGTAATGACGCGTTACGCCTGTTTACGTCGAAGCTTGAACTAGATCTATGCGTCATCCAGCAAGATACGAACACTTCAGAATATCAGATGCAATCGATCGAGGGAATCCAAACAGAACCAGGCCAGAAAAAGTTACTTTCGTGTGTTGCATATGTGATTTAATGAAAAAAACGAAGTACAACCAACCGCACAGAAACCCAAATGCACAGAAAACTGTGACACCAGGGTGCGTTACAGGACCAGTTCACAGCATGAGCTGATCAAATTGGCCCTGGCATCACTGCTATTTTTTGATGAGCAGACGACTTGTGGCAAAAGTGAGCAGAGTTGCTCAGCAGAGAATTTCTTTTCCTTGAGCTGTCAGTCTTAAAGTGATACTTACGATCGAGCGGACGTTACAAGAACACCAATAAACGTACAGGTATACGGGAAAGTCTGCTTTTATGTCTATTTATAGTCAGCATGTCCTGAGAGCACACAACTCGGACTGACAAACTATCATCAGCTAAACACACTGATGTGTTGCGGGCAGATGTCTATGTGTCTTTACACGTATGTGTTGATTGGAAAATCTGCAACAGCCACTGACAGCTTGGCAAAAGTCATACTCTCGGCGCCAATGAGGATCACCAGGGTAAGTGCTCGAAGATTTTCCACACTTCATTGAACACTTTTCACTAAGAATGTTATGCCATTTGATGTACATGTACTTGGCACACACTGTAAGCTGTGCTGATCTTCAGACGGTAAAATATCACAGTAACGTTATAAGAACAGACAAAATAAAAAGATCCCACTCCCAAGTTTCGTTCAAAACATATCTATGTATTAAGGTTACAAGTAAAACAAATTGCTGTGACCACTTAGTTTTGTAGCGTGATCGATAAAGAATCACCACACCGGTGGCATACAAATAGATTCGTTGAGGTTGAACAAGCCTCCTAACTCGAGACACGCACCATGTATTCAACTGTTGGTAATTCATGTTAATATCAAATTGATTTTGACTTAGTTTGTGTATCATAATATTTTTATAGCCACAATAAACTGTACCGTTATGGATATAACCTAATTGTAGGCGCCCCTTAATGTGAAAAGCTTCCTTCATAACTAAATATATGTGTGCCCCCTTTATATTTATTACACCAAAGTACATCGCACACCTCTATTGTGTACTATGGGCGCTTTCTATACCAAATTCTCCACAAAGAGTAAGATTGTGTGTTTCGGACACAAGGTCAACGCAGGTGCAGGGCCTGTGACATCAAATATACATCATTGTACACACCAGTCGTAGTGGTTGATCCCACATTGGGGCATAATATTCATATCGGGGGGGACTTGATTGCCTTTTATCGAAACACTCAAGCATCTGAACTGTAACTCACAGCGTGTTTTTGTTTTGGGCGAAAAAAAATTATCCTGGCAGGCTGATAGGTGCTCAATCAGCCAGCTGGGCTGCCTATGTTATCATGGGTCCGGCAGTTCTGGACGACGTCGAATGTGGACGCCTGTCCACTTTTGACACTTTTGCCGAGCCCTAATATGCCCGTGACAGAAAGGTTCTATATATATATATATATATATATATATATATATATATATATATATATATATATATATATATATATATATATATATATATATATATACACTTCGTGATAGGTAGACCTGCTGCTAGCATTCATCTACATGTACAGCAACAATGTGTTAAATGAAAAGCTTTCCATTTTCCTGATTAAATACACGACCATCCGGGGTGTTATCATTAAACAAATCTTATATATCGGTACGCGAGAAATATTATCGTTCCGCTAGCTTGTGTAAAATGGACTCTGGAAGATTTACTACTTTATGAAAGCACGGCATGTTTTGGATATTATGTTACATGTAGCCACACGGCAATTTGGACTGTAACGTAGAACAATTATATAGAAAGCTTCACCGCACAGTACTAAGTTGACCTATTGAGACTTGCATGTGTATAGTATTTAACTGTGTTTTATAGCTGTTACAAGGTCGGCGATCGGCCTGGAGAGTATGTGAGGCGCATCAAATATGAATGTCATATGTCTCAGAATTGTATATATATATATATATATATATATATATATATATATATATATATATATATATATATATATATATATATATATATATATATATATATATATATATATGGGGGGTGGCTAAAAATCCTGCAAAGCGCTTTTCATGGTCTCATTTGCCGGCAAATTATGAAGTGTGATGAAACGCGACACTATACAATTTCAGCTACCAGAGGAGCTGTTTGAACTGCATGGCATGGGCATTGATATTTTTGGGAAACAATGTCATTCCTCCAGAAGGTATATATATATATATATATATGTATGTATGTATGTATATATATATATATATATATATATATATATATATATATCATTTTTCAATGTTTTGTAATAGCTGTGATACCGTATCCTAGACTACTAGAGTACACGGAGTGTAGGCTGTCGATACTATACTTAATAGCGCCTTGTTGGAATTCATGGAGGCCATAATATCCCAATAAGCGACGTTAAAGCCGCATGTTTGCATCTATACAAATGAATCACCTCCGAAAATAGCGTGTTTAATATGAAAACTATTTTTTTTTTTTTTTTTTTTTTTTTTTTTTTTTTTTTTTTTTAGTTCAGCGTTGTCATCCTATGGGGGTAAGTTTCTAGTACATCCATCAGTTTTCCCACGGCAAGTACTGTTAGCAAGTAACTCGGTTGTACAGACCGTACATTAATCTAATGTGCACTTTTTTGGATTCGTAATTGAAAGAATATGCTCCGTTTTACGCAAAGAAGACTTTCTGTTTCAACAAACAGGGAGAGAGCGATGGCTACATTTATAATCAGATTATCAATGTTTGCAAACAGCTTTGCGCGGAAATTTAATCACACAAACTTCCGGTGGAGTTTTCATGGCATATTTTGTACCACTTCCCTGCAAGTCCAAATAAGGCAATAATTATAATTACATGGACACTTTCCCTGCTGCTAAAAACGATAATATTATAGTGGAATCTCCAATTAATACCACGTCTATAAGGAACAATTTCGTATTAAGACCACCAATTAGCAGTGCCGTGTTTGTTATCCCTCAAATTATGTATCCTATTTAAACCACTTCCTACAAAGACCACATTTGTAGCCCCTCAGGTGTGTCTTAATAGGGATATTTCACTGTATCAGAACTTTATATGCCTGAAAAACTTAAAATGAATCTTGAGTGAAATGGTATATTAAGAACTCTTCACTACATTTGGATGTTTCAAATGCCAAAAGCTGATAGAGGTCAACTGGCAGTTGTCGGCAGTTTCTTAATTTAACTCTTATATGTCCATATAAAATAAGCAGAATAGCATAAGAGCGACAAGAGATAAAATGTGGGCAGATCTTTTCACAGGGTAATGTCTGCACTTGCTGGGTATTTACCGTACCTGCGTTTTAACAGCCCATTTATTTTCCGTACTCCTTACTGGCCATTATTTCTATTTTTCTTTTTAAATTGTCTTGTACCTTGAACCCTCCCCTTACGCCGTTCAGCTAAAGTTGTATCCATAATCATATCCAACTAGGTGTACCTTGTGGTGTGACATCCAGATAGAATGTCTTCATGTGGCTCTGAAAAATGTTCCTGTCTTCACGTTTAGGCGATAAAATTTAAATTTTCTATGCACAAATATACTGTCTATCATATCAAAAGTCCGTCTGTTCAATTCTCAACAGCCTTATTTTAACTGCCCAGGTATACATGTGAAGACATAATCTCTTGGATAACGTGTCTTGTCTTGATACATCAAGAAAAGAACGCTTCTCTTGATACACCAAAATACCCTGTATTTAGATGTTGAAATTTACAAGCTACGTCATTTGAGTTTGACAGAATGATAGTGCTTGCTTAGTATCTACATCACGCAAAGGATTGCCTAATACACACAACAATTTCATACGTCAATTAATTTCTGAAAGCTATTTAGCCATCCTGTTAAATATGTTCTCCATTTTCTTAAACTCTAGCTCGGAAACATGACACTATATACAGGGAATCTGTCAGTCGCATTTTATAATCATGTCTCCATACATGCAGGCAGCGTTCAAGACGAAGCTTATTTTAGAAGGTGATCGCAACAACGGTAATAGAAAGGCAGAGTAAATGACAAAGTTTACATGGGGTGTCTGAAAGGGCTGTTTTCAACAGCTACATCAGTTTCATCTGTCTATTGAATTAAAACATTATTCCAATATTGGTTTATACCTAGAGGAAAGCCTTTTTGGCGTACAAAGTATAGGTCATAAGTTTGGCGACAGTCCGATGGTTGATTAATCAGGGCAAGGTTCACGTGCAATAAAGGCGAGACCATTTGACGTGAACACGCGCTGAAAAATCAGTCAATCGGACAGTAGCCAATCCTATAACTTGTTTATCCCGCTCGCAATATTCGTAAGACATACTCACACGGACAGTTGCCTCCAGGTATTGCTTGGTGTGTTATTTTTGAGTGTATACTGAAGTTAATGCCCATTAGATATCGGTCCCCATAGACACCCGATATCCAAAATATGGGACTCTCGTGATCATCGAACATCCAGCAAAGCTATTTTGTCACAAGGGATTTCAGCTGCCCCTCGTCATCAGGGATAGTCCCTAGAATTGGCGGAAATTTAGACCAATTTACGGTGTTTGTCCCGCATTTCAACTGAGTATTTTCTCATATATTCTTTGTATATTATTTGTTAAATATGTTTCTTGTTCTCACTTCTATGTCCGTGAAATGGCATTTTGAATGTTGGCATATCTGGGATAATAATATTCAATACAGCCCCATTCTATGATAAATATGTTGTATGTTTTGTTTACTGAGCGAACATTGATACATGACTCATATGTTTTTTTTGGGGGGGTGGTGGTTTGTTTGTTTTGTTTTGTTTTGTTTTCGGGTTTTTTGTGTTTTTATGGTTTTTTTTGTTTTGTTTTTGTTTTTTTTTTTGTGTTTTTTTTCTATATGAACGACTACACTCTTATTTACTTGGGGATTGCAATGTAAAGGAAGTTTACCCTCTTTTAAATTTTTCAGCTTTGCGTGCAAAACTTCCATTTTTACTCTGTTTAGACAAAATAAAAACCAGTTTGATACACACATAAAAAATCTATGAAGCGTCTATGACTGTCTCAAACAGTTAAACGATTAGGCAAAATGTACCTGTGATGAATCAAACGAGGTGGTGCACTGAAATAAAATCGCCTGCGTATCTCGTTAACAGGAAATTAACCTTGGAGGTGCGTTGCGAACATTAGCAAGGACTCTAGTTACAACGCACGTTGTATTGTTCATGCACGATATATTATGTGCAACCAAAGAAACATAATTACTTACGTTTTAGGGCGAGGTATTATCTGATCATTTGCATTTGACATTGTCCCATATGCCACAAAAAAAAAAATCTGACCAAACATGCACGACATAGGTGTTCTAAGATTCTGAACTCCTATTGTGGAATCACCGGTTTCGCTTTGAATCAGGTGCAAGAGATCCAAGTTAAGCATCTCAGTTGCGCTGAGAAAGCTACGTAGGGAAGAAGTTCCAGCATCGAGTTAGCACGAGACCTCCCCCCCTCCCAGAGAGAGAGAGAGAGAGAGAGAGAGAGAGAGAGAGAGAGAGAAAGAGAGAGAGAGAGAGAACTGTTAATTCCTAGCTCTGTAAAAAAAACCGCACAAATGAAAGAGTCATGATTTATTGCGTGCATGGGGATAACTATGAAAAAAAAAAAGAGTTTTACATTTATTGTCTCGATCACTCGTGTCTGTGGAACAGATGTGTATTTAT